>BQKZ01000965.1:27876-67335 GCA_036244855.1 Temnopleurus reevesii
AGATAAGGTTTTATTCTAAGTAGATTTGAAGACAAAATCTAGCAATCAAAATATTCGCCTTTACCAAAACTGTACTTGGGCTTTAAAAGTAATAACAAGATATTCTCACCATTCCACACCTACTAGTAGTACCATTTGTCCCAACATTTCCTTTTGTTATAAACAAATCAACATACACATTATCACTAATCTCAACCTTGTTTTGACCAAATATTGATTATCGAAAACCATCACAATCAGTGAATCCTAAAAAACAAGTGATCACAATGACAGTCTAAGTTCTTCAAGCAAGTCTTGTTTATTAATAATGTTGTTTGGAATGATGGACAATTTACGTATTTGTGGGGGGGGGAGGCAAAAGTAGAATGAGCTGGATAAAATTTGGGAATGTCTACCAGAAGACACTCTGGATTCCGTAGATATAGAGGCCTCATGAATAGGTAGGTTTACTAACATCAAATTTATGAGCCTTTCTTGCCAACGAACGTAGTTAAGTTGTATCCCTAAAACCGGTTAATAACAATAAGACTACAATATCTGGAATCCAGTTTGCATACATTATTTGTTGCTACATTGGGCACGTCTCAGGCAAGCTTAAAGGTTGTCATGAATGACCATTCTGTAAGCTAGAGGTATGTATATATTTGCAACTATTAGTAAACCGGCCTATACAGGGGACACTCTCAGCATCCTCTCAAGATCTCCTGTTCAGTCCACATTACCATCTTCTCTCCTTCAACAAGGCATCAACGCATCTCATGGGTACTGCTCAACAAGCTGGATAACATGCTCCCTCGGAAGAGAGCATCTTAAATCATTCCAACCTTCTAATCAGATGGATGCCATACTTACCAAATCAATGCACGCCTCATCCTTGTTTTCCTTCATAAACCAAAAAGGTCAAACATGGATTATGGAGGAAGATGATTATTAAGATTGATGTGAATGAAAGTACAGTCAGTCTAGACTAAGCCAGCAGTGAGAATGGAATAAGAAGGGATAGGGAGGGGCCAAGGAGGGACCAGCTGAATTCATCAGCGAAGAATCTTACAAATGGTTGCACTGGTAATGGACATGAGCACTTAAAAGAGATGCAGCAACACAGAAAGGAGTGCACTCTCACTGCTCAGCCACATGCATGAAATCGATATAGGAGTGTATATATTTGTATATGGGGGCCAAACAAATTGATTTGTGAGCAGAGCTGCGGAAAGCGTTTTTTCTCAGAGTTTTATTCTTAGAACAGCGCTTTCATAACACAAACAATATTCTAGACTCTAAAAGAGTTTTGGTTCATTGGTTGGGAATTCCACTTGAATACTTCTTGAAATATGTAGAGTCTACAGGCCTGAATAGATGATTTAAATTAGTTATAAATTGCTTAGAAACTGTGAATCTCTAGACAAAGATGCGGTTTAAGTGTTTCCTAAATGTTGGTAATCATATGTCAATTAAAAAGTACAAGTTATTCATATTCAAAAGGATTGACCACAAAATTGAGAATAGTGAATTAGGAATTATTACTACACATATATTTGTATATGATTTGTCTTCATTTTATTATCTAAAAAATATAATATATCCCCACTTTCTCTCTCCGCTACGATTTAAAGTAATAATATTATTTATCTTAAACAATTTCAGAGTTGTATCATTAATCTGGTTGAAAAACCTTGGAGTAACATGATATAATTGAAACCTTGAAAGCCACAGAACTTCATCCATTATGAAAGTTAAACAAATTCGTAAAAAGGAAATGAACATCCCAAAAGTGATTCCTGAAGTTGGCAATGATAATGATCTGGGGCATGTAACATAAAAGATGATTGAATAGTTTGTATGGCATGTCATTCGCAAAAGTTCATGGGTATAGTTTACAATCCCCCTGGCGGTATATAACTTTACTGACACAGCAACTTCCTACAAATAGCTCCCACCTTCCCTTTCAAGGACATGAGTTTAGTTCAGAAGCATCATTTTTGTAAGAATATCTACTTTCTATAAACCATGAGAAAAAATGTACTATTAAAGGAGCAAATAGCATATATTTTGGAGATTCACATTTACAGAATTTGGATCAGCAATTATATTTCCACTTTTTTTGGAGTGACTTTCTGATCGAATAGAAATATTCAAAAGAAAAGAAATTCTTGATTTCCTATTATGAATAAGACCCCCCCCCCCCATGGTTCGGCTGTCCTCCAATGCCATTTTTTTTTTTAAAGAAGTGTTTGAAGGTCAAAATATTTTACATATTTTCTTCAATTTTTCAGGGACAATTCACACAATTTAGGAGGAAAGTATGACTTAGAAGGGAGTGAAAAGCCAAAGAACATCTGATGTCCTGGTGCACAAGTATTTCAAGGAATAAATATCCAATATCTCACCAGAGTTGAGTGCTGCACATTGTGAATGAATTTCTTGCTAAAAGATTTCCATATTGCTAAGATTTGAAACCTCAACCTTCTGATTAAAAGGGAAAGTCTTATCTGCTTGGCTATGGTGCTCCTACCTAACAGTTCCGTACAATGCAAGTCAGTTTCCTGTGCTACCTGTTACCATTATAAAAACTCAGAACAAAAGTCCAGTGATGGTCTAATGACCTCACTGTGATCCCATTGTCATTTTATAGTGATAACAGGTAGGCAAAGACTTGTGACAGGTACTGGAGTTACTTGACTTGATATTAATTTAAAATACATTCATATCTTCAGAAGATCCTATTCTCACTGTATACACCTTGCCATTTGTACATTTATATACGATACTTATTGACATTTCTGATATTGATACTTACACTACATATGGAGCCTAGAGAAGATAAATAAGCAAAGGGGTAACAATAGGAAGCATACACAGTATATTGTCCACTTCTGACACCTTCCATGTGAGAAGATTCTGACCTATTTACTATTTCTCCCAGACAGTCTATCTCATTCAATCTCTGCTCTGACTTTTATTTTCAGTACTGTAGCCTTATATTTGTAAGTGGTTGTTGACGTATAGCCTTTGGCAAGCTACAAAAATTCTAGCAACTGGTCCCTTGCACCCAATATAAGAAATCATAATTTACTGTTGATATGAAGGCACAATTAAACTAGGGAATATGAATCTAAGTAAATTTAAAAAAAAAGTATATTGCCATATTGAACTTATAATTTAAGATGAGTGTTGGATGGAAGTAGTGATTTCCAGAAGGAGTGGTGGACAAAATTTCATTCCGGCATCTTCACTACTGCTGATCACTTTAGATAGACGACTGCCATTCAATATATTGTGGTCAGCCATGTTCTTTATCAGAAGACCCTTTCTCCCTGCTTCTCCCCACATAATCTGTCAATGTTGTTGGCTTTTGCCTTTCCTGCCTTTTCTCTCTCTGTCTATATAGAGAAATAGACAGATATAGACAGAGAAAAAATATATTACTCTATCATTCTCTTTCTATCTCCTTCTCTACCATTTCATTTTACTTCATCCTACTTTCTGCGAAATATTCTATTCTCCACCTCATCTATCGCCTTCTTCCTCAATATTACCCCTCTATTTTTC
The DNA here is from genome assembly GCA_036244855.1 of Temnopleurus reevesii. Classification (NCBI taxonomy): domain Eukaryota; kingdom Metazoa; phylum Echinodermata; class Echinoidea; order Temnopleuroida; family Temnopleuridae; genus Temnopleurus; species Temnopleurus reevesii. The sequence continues at coordinate 31,426 of BQKZ01000965.1, forward strand.
CATTTCTACATCTTTCCCCCTGCTCCTCATACTTCGTTGCACAGATATTGATCTTATGTGGGAGGAAAATGTGTTACGAGGGCCAGACACAATCAATAAGAGTTGCAGTGTTTCTTTCCCCAAGTTCATGATTCAAGGGTACGCCATTATGGTCAACCAAACCTGAAAACGCAACATTGTGCCTCATTTAACTAGCATTGATTTGTTTTTCCTACCCTCAATGGATATTGACTGGAATGCCCAGTTCACTGATATCAAGTAAACTATGAAATATTTAAGATCGATGTGTTTGGTTTAGCTCAAGATTTCATCTGTGATTCCTTTTGTAGTGTTGTAACATGTAAATACAAACATGAGTTTCAAACAATGATTTATTTTGCCTAATCTCAAAGGGTGTTGACTGAAATGCCCACTTCTATTGATGGCACCATCCATGTGCTTTCATTTATATTTCCTAATGCAATGTTCTAACTTAGAGACACAAATAGGATATTTATGTCAGTACGAATTTTAGTAAATTAAGGGGTTGTTGTTAAAAATCAACTGCAAATTTTCAAATCGTAATGCTCATTTTCATTCGCACACTGTACACGCATTTGACAAGACGCGTACGAAACAATAATTTTGATTGGCAAGTTCCGATCAACTGCAACTTGCGATCAATTGCAACTTTTCAACAACACCCCCTAAAAGATTCTATGAAAAAGCAATTGCATTTTGGTGAAGTTATAAAAACAAGGAGGTCTAAAAATAGGTTATGAATATAATGCTATGTACCCATTTTTTCCTCATGCTGTTCAGTCAATGGAAATGTTAGAATGATTCATGGAAAACATTCTTTTTAGAAAATAAGACAACAAATGCTGATTATATAAGAAATGCTAATAATACCATGAAAGGGTCCTTCATGCGATTTCAGATTCGAATAAGAATATTCTACAATAGTTCGTTCTTGAAAATTAAAGAAATGATAAAAAGAATTTATACGATTTATATGTCCAAGTAGAATTCCCATGTGATTAAGATTGTTAAATGTTAAAGGAGATACATCAGGACATAAGTAATTTTCAGACAAAGAGTTAAAAATGGCAACAAATTATTTTCTCTTTTCTAAGACGAATCTCCATGTAGCAAACCATGTCATTTCACATACATTCAGGTACATATCTTTTGAAATGGCTTTCACTGCCTGGATATTGTGTCACTATCGATCTAATCAGAATAAATGGAGTAATTGGTTTAATCCAATATAAACTTCAATTCCATTCCACGACTAATGCAATTAAGATTACATATTTTCTAATCCGCTTTCCATTTACATCCAAGGACTCATCTGATTGTCATTCACTTACAGTGACGTCATATCTGGCTCCTAAGTTTGAACACGAGAGGGGGTGCTCCAATATTTTGTCACTCTGTAAGATTGAGTGGATTTTTACAACAATCTACTCGCAACACTCGCCAATTCGCACCCATTCATCGTGCACGTATTCATGAAACAGACGACCATGAATAGCTAATTAGGCAATGCACCCTTGTGTTCGATCCCTTATTATTTCGTCGCATATATGTAAAACCTTCGTAAAAGGTACATTTTCTAACAGTTGAAAGTCTAATCTTTCTCTGAATGTGACAATTGTTAGGATAAAGTGATATAAATTCATCCTTTATGGCAGAACATTATTCACTTAAAAACAGAAACGAACTAAAATGTTCAGGGACAATAAATCCCCTAATTTCTCACTTGACTCTCACCATTTTCTATTCGAAAAATACCTGCAACTAATAGAGTGTCGATATGTGAAGAAGATTTGTAATTTCATATCATGCACGGGTCAGGATCACGGAATTTTGTCGACAAGTCAGAGATCGCCTCCGCTCATTTTGATAACGGCGCTCTGATTGGTTAATGCCGCGATTTGGCTACAGATATCGGATCGCCTGGGTGATGATGTCATCCGGTTCCAAGCAATCGCGAACGCGGTAGCTTCTAAAGGCACTTTTGAGTCTACCATAGGAGGCGGCGGAGCGCGTGCACCACCTCCTAAGGTACACTCATAAGTTTTTTACCATCGAAACACACAGAATTTCGGGTCAACTTCTGGTAAAATGTCATACTTCCAACCCTTCGAAATCACTTTTAACTCTTGCGACCCTAACTTTTTTCTTGATTGTTTATCTTCCACACTCATCTTTCTTTGAAATTTGAAGACAAAAATAAAATTCAGTTTTTGCGCGGGTCAGGATCACGAAAAGAAATCTTATGTTCAAAAATTCGACTGCCGAAGGATCGAAAACTTTGCGGAGACAGAAATTAGCCAATTTTTTTTTATCAATCGACAAGAAAATTATCAGAGAACAAATCACAATTGCATTCTTCAGATGAAAATGCGCATTCGCCAATTATAGACTCATTACATAGGTGTATGTCAAATAACAGGGAAATATTGCGTTTGACGAGGTGGTGACTGTACTACATGTGAGCTGTAGAGGGCCGAGCATAAAATGGAGCAATCATGCTCATTATCCAAATGTTGTTATCGATAGCACTGCCGGTAGACTGCAAAGGCTGGTCAAATAAAAGAAATACATGTTTGTTTGATAATTTGAAACAGCATTAACTCTAATTTGCAGGAATTGTTAAAAATCAACACACCATGAAACAAAAAGAAAACAAAAGGGGAAGAGGATAAAGAAAAGGGACATCTTCCAACCTTGCACTCCCTTTCCATTTTATTCTTTTTACAAATTCTAGCAAATCTAGAAATGCAGTGGAATTTCGTCTCAGATGAACTGAAGATACTTTCTGTGAAAATTGTCAAAAGATGAGCACATAAGATTAAAAAATGGGATAACTTGATATAATTTCATATCTCTCTTTGAGTAACTTCTTTCAATTAACTTTTACTTCATCGCTGCTTGATACAACCACTGAATATCAACCTCGTCATGCACAATACATGAATAAGATTCTCACACTGAGTTTTGGAATACCCAGGAAGCGTAACCTACATAATCTGCCCTCAAATCAATAATTAATAGATTCTCCATGGATACACGTTCATTATGTCGTAGAACATACAATACCCTCATAATGCAGTATGAATTGCAGCCAAAGAACAAATAATTTAATACATTTTATATGTCTTTTGCTTGCCATCTAAAGCTATTCTAAAGAAAAAGATCTGGGTATTCAAACCAACTGCTTCTTGCTATATGGGTAAGATAAATAGCACCAAATGTAGATTCCATTTAATAAAACATCATGCATCAGATGATGTATGATCATTAGGCAATGTTCAATATACTTGTCAAACAGAATATTCCAATGGTGGAAACATTTATGAGTTCTTTTTTTTTTCAAGAAAACTGTTATAAATATGAAAATAAAGATAAATTTCAAAGTCAGCATATCATCTATTAGATCCTCTTTTATTGAAGGATAGTTGGTGCTATCATTATTAAAGGCATTCTTTGAAGAGGAACCAATGCTCAAATTTTTGTGCTCTCATTGAATAGGTAAACATCTGAAAAACAAACTGTGAAAATTTGAGCAAAATAAGACAATCCCTTCAAAAGATATGAATCTTTAAATTCTCAAAGATATGACGATCCCTGCCACTGGTGGGAATCATTGCTATCGGCAACATTGATGGAATGTGTGACATCATGTCGGACTTCTCATTCACTCTTAGTACAAAATTTCCCATTTTCTTCGCATTTTTAAAAGAAAAGTCATCTAAATGTTGCTTATTTTTTTGCCAGTGTATAATAACATGCCTTCACTAATTTTGCGTGTAGAATCATGTTGAATTCTTAATTTTACGTTAATCAATTCTAAAAAAATTGTATAAAAAGTGAATAGGAAGTTGCTCACATATATGTGACAGATTCTGCCAAAGTTACAGACTGCATGTTCTCATATGAATTTCCCTCAATTTGAACTCTTTCGAATAAATTGCTGTCAGATCATTTTAATGTTTTTAATTTAGGATATTACGCAATAATTTGACCTAATTTCTATGCTCAAAATCACTTAGCATTGACATTTTGACAGTGATTTATTTTGACATGTCTCTATTCAAGAAATTATGGAAATACTAAGACCAACATGATGTCCTTTGTTCTGCTTGTGTGTATCAATAACAGAGGTAGACATTTTGATGCACAAATGGTGCAGCCATTATGAAAAGATAATAATTTAGCACTTGTCTATGTTCCAAGCGACATGATTAATCACAAGCGCTGCATAGATATGATTAATGATCTACAGGTGATGGATCACTTTCATTTCCATTTCCATCATTATAAATAAATCTCTTCATAAACACTGAAGCGTTAGAACACTGATCAAAGCGATCATAATCATCCACACTTTGATGTTATGAGCAGGAGGGTAATGCAGGTGAAGTGATGTCTGCCCTGTTTCATGCACGACAGATTTCCTTTCCTCCCGCTTACCCACTCTTAATCATGCGGACGTGTTGGTTTTAATCCATTATGGTCTGGTGAGGCAGCCTTAAATGATCAAATATTGCGATGAAATGTAGGTATGCATGACTACACCAGCTGCAGCGACAGAACCGTTAAAGGGACTACCAACTTTGGAGTAAGAATTAATTTATATACCTTGTTTAATCTTTCCTGTCATATTTTTTGTTCAACTCTTTACAAAGATATTCATCTTAAATCACTATGCGTATTATGGCATTAAAAAAGAAGATTGTTTTGATTAGAATGTCATTAATTGACTAAAAACATGATGATAAGTTGTCGCAGCATTATTTGCATAAATTAAATTATTGGCAGCCATGAGGTAGTAAATATTTTCCTTTTCACATTTCTCTTTTTTTATTGCAATTTCTATTTAACTGACAGTATTGAATTTAAATTTCCATCGTCATTCAATGTTATCATCTAATTATTGAATTACGGTACACCCATCTTTACTCTTGCTACAGCATGGACAAAAATTATTGAATCATTCAATTCTAGGAAATTTTACATCAGTGAGACTAACTTCAACCTTTCTCTCATGAAAAGAGAACAGCGATCACGTGTGGATACATTAATGACTTGACATGATTAAATGGTACTTTTATAATGCATTAGCCTTCATTAATTGCTCAGTGCTTCCAATTACAGTGCGATAGTCTCATTATCATCAGCATAATATTATGTGGAAAGCGATTAGCACATAGCTGAGAAGAAGGAATCCAAATAGAGAATAAGCTTTTCAGTGTGGGCGTACAAGGTCATCACTTGGGAACATTTCAGATTTTCACAATTTTAACAAAACTCTGGAGGAATATATTACATACTGACATGCTTTTAAGGCAATGTTTTCTTGCTATTCTAATCAATGGAAGAAAATAACATTCATAATTTAAAGGGAAAAATAAACACATATTTTCTATATATGCTTTAAGGTGTTTAGGAGTGTCAAAAGAACTTCTGTTATCAAATTCATTCATTTCGAATATGAAATTTTCAGCTATTTTGTTGAGTACACAAGTAGCTTCTTTGAAAAACTTTCATTGATTTTTAATGAATAAAACAGAATGATAAGTATAAATTGTTCATCAAGAAAAAGATTCTGAAATGGGACTTTTACTGAGCAGCCTTTATTAGTCTTTTCACAGTGTGTGCACAACCAACGGAGGGAGTGGGAAGGGGCGACACCTCCCAACTATTTTAATTTACTTTGTGCAAACATATGGCAAAGTGTAAAATATTGTAGTACACAATCCCTCCACTTTTGAAGATATTCCACAATCCTTGTTCGAATCTATTTTTAGTTAAACACTTACACAGTGGTTACCCTTTTCTGTGTTCCACCCACACTATGCAAGAGAGAGAAAAAGGGGTAGAATGGAAGCTAATAAACTCTAAGAAGCGGTGAGTTGCAGCACGCGACTGCACTCCAAACGTTCTCATTAGCATGAACCCATTGGAGGTGTCACTACAGTGTGTCTCAATAAAAAAGTAACACTTTTGAAATGGTTGGCAAATTGAGCATATATGGTTTTATGAAGAAATGTTGATATGTATAGAAAGCTGAAGGATTGACCTTTCTAATGATATGAAAAATTGGAAAAAAAGAATCATGCTTCGATGAACAGTGTTCACTTAGATTAGATGTATGAAAATGTGCCTGCGCAGGATTTTCCTTCCAATGTTGGACAAGTAAGCTACTTGTAGCTTACAAAAAGATTTCTCTGAGATATTTAGGATCGATGAATCAACAGGGTATTTTGATTAGATTGAATACCTTTCCTTTTGCTCTGTTATTTATCAATTCCGAAAAACCACCGCCCCCACAAATACACACACACTTCCACTCCCATCGTATTGTAAGAAAAAAGTTAAATCTGTTTATATAAGATGTTCATGTTGTTTTTATTTTCTTCTTATTTACAACTGCTGTGTTCATCTTAATAAAATGAAAGATCTGACAAAAATAATCGTCCCGATAATCGATGGACATGTTATTCCTGCCCTTGATAGAGTTGCAAGGTATCGCCATGGCAGGAATGGACGGTTCCGACGTGTATGGTGGGTGCAAGATGGGGCACCTTGCCATTGCTGCAGAACACCTCACCCATCTCTTCAGTGCTCATATGAAGTTGAATGGCTTCCACGTTCACCTGATATGATGCCTCTCGACTTCTTCTTCGGGGGATGGCTCAAGATTAAGGTCTACACCACACCTCCCGACATGAGATTGATGTCCTTAATTTGTCAGAACAGAGCAACAGTCAGGTCAAGAGAGCTGACATGCTGAAATGGGCAAGATCGTGTATCAAGAGAAAAGGTGGACGTCGATCATTAATGTGAAAGACTTAATTTTACCGGTACCCTTACTCAATCGATAGTTTGAAAGCCGTGATATTCAGGCAAGAAAAAACATAACCATTTGGACTATGGACTGATTACTTTTGTCAGATCCTTATTTCAAGATGAACAAAGCAATTGTAAATAAGAAAAAATAAAAGAAACATGAACATATTTAAACATTAAAAAAAACTTTTTTGTTATACCCGGTACAATAAGATGAGAGTGGAAATGTGTGTGTGCGTTTGTGTGTGCGTTTGTGTGTGTAGGTTGGGAATGGGCGGTGATGTTTCGGGATTGATAAATATCAGAGAAAAAGAAATGGTATTCACGGTATTTGAAATACCCTGTTGTTTCATCGATCCTGAATATCTCATATCGACCTTATTGTAAGCTAAGCTACAAGTAGCTTACCTCTCCAAAATTGAAAGGAAAAATCCTGCGCAGGCACATTTTCATACCTCTAACTTAAGTGAACACTGTTCATCGAAGCATGATTCTTTTTTCCAATTTTTCATCTCAAAAGAAAGGTCGATCCTTCAGCTTTCTATACATATCAACATTTCTTCATAAAACTATATATGCTCAATTTGCCAACCATTTCAAAAGTGTTACGTTTTTATTGAGACACACTGTATAGTGTGCTCAAGTCAATTCATCAAACCTCAACTTGGCCACAGAGTACTTCTCGATCTCGCTCCTACAATCCTCCATTGCAATGGCATGAATAAAGTTCCTTAAAATACACAGAGCTACGATTCCCAGCAAATACATCCCTCATCAAAGATTTAGTTCTTGTATAAATTCAGTGTGATGAATCAAGTGACCTACATTGTATTTTTACACCTTTGAGTTTCACCACTCAGCTTTGCTCTTCTTTGCTTATCTTTAATTTCAATTTTGACAATGCCTGCTCAGAACAAATATTAATACTAAAAAAACTGATGCTAGATAAAATAATATTTCATACTCATTATCACTAAACATAAAGACACATCACTCTGGCAAATTCTCTCTGAATATTTTAAAAACTATGCTGAACAGCCGAGATGATATGCAGCTTGTGAGCTAGCTATTCAGACTCAAAAGCGTTTTTTTTTCTACTTTTACCTGCAACTTTGATGACGTTGATGAATCATTACACTTCTACCACTAGAAGCATCATGCTGAGAAAACACCGTGCTATGATTCGATTCATATCTAGGTTAAGTTATTGCCTTTGGGTAGGTGTAATCTTACTCAACAAGAGCTGATGGGTTCATAACCTGACCCTACACAACTTTAAATCAGTCTTATTTACCTGATTACAGCAAAAGCAGATTGCCTCAAGATTTTAAAGGAAACAGGCTAGATTTGTATCCAAATTGTGGGTCAAAAGATTGAATTTCATTTGCAAATTGAATGGGTATTTGAGAGGCTGGATAAACAGGTTGTCCTCTGACATAGTAAAAAAAAATCAATTCTTAGTAACAAATACAGAAATACATTCAAATAAAGATTCAAACTGCATTTTCATATCATATGTGCAACAAAACAATAGCTTATACTTGGAAAAATATGAGAAAAAAGGTTTTGAGGCAGATTTTATTGAGAATTATGCACATATTTACAATACTGTACCAGAAGAGCATTGCAAAGCAAATTTAAAGATATATACAAGATGAGATATAGACACGGAGGACGGGAGAGAGAGAGAAAAAAGACAAGTAAGAGATACACAGGGTAGAGGGAAGACAGAAGAGCAAAAGTTATACAGAAAGAGGGAGAAAGAGGGAGGGAGAGGGAGGGAGAGAGAGAGAGAGAGAGGGCAGGGGGTAGTGAAAGAATACAGACAGAGGGTTTCAGGGAGAAAGGGTCGGAGAGGATGGCGGAGAGCGTAGATAAGAGGAAGTTGGGGGGAGGAGGGGCTAAAAAGAGATAAAGAGATACAGGCGTATAATAGATAAAACCATTCTAAATTCACTACACACAGAGTTTGATTTAAATTGAAAACGATAAAAAAAAAAGTAAAGGGCAACTTGAAACATACCCGAGGTATTTCATCGGTGGAGCATCCTTGTTTCCATCCTTGGCCATTGTTAGATGTCTGATGTGAGATTGAGAGACTAAGTGAAGTGATGTGAGGTGTTTGTCTTGTAAAGAGGCTCCAACAGCTCCTGTTCTCCTCCTGATGATGGGTTGCCACGGTCTCAGGGGTTGATGAATAGATGCGGTGAATACTGATCTGATCATCAACAGAGAAGCTCGATGATGGATGCGGATTGGTAGCTGTGAGCAACCTAATTGAAAACATCATCAAGAACATGAAAACATGGAATCCATTAAATGGCACATCGGCTGGTAGTGTAACAAAATAGGAAAAGCAAAAGGGATGCAATTAAGATTAAGGGCTATGGCAAAAATATTGGACATGAAATCCTCTTTTCCCTCCACAATCATCTCTCATCTCACCACACAATAAGATCATTGGAATGGCTCACTCAATTGCTCCACTGCAGGGAAAGATGTAAGCAAAGCACTCTATTCAGGAACAAGTAGTAGATTTAAGATACGTATAAAAACTTGAAAATTATTCTGAATAACTGTTTTTATAATTGCTTTATGCAGCAAGATGATTTTCTTTCAATATGAATCAAAGTGAGTGCACATCAAATTTGACTGCTTCTAAATGTATGATGGGAAAACAAAATGTTACAGGGGACAATTACTGTATTTCTAATTCTTATCGTAAATATTACATATTTCACTCCAGTTAATATGCATTGGACAATTCACTTGAAGTTGTTAGTATCAATTACTTTCAAATTCATTTCATAAAATTTGCCTGATGAAATAGAAAGTCTCAACGCTATACTTATTTTCTTCATGAATATGACAATTAATTACATTATCAACAACAAACTGATGAAATTGGAAATGAACAGATTCGATTGCAACTGTCACATCTCATTTTCTCTTCATGTTTTGAAGAGCAGAATGTGCTGATCTGTTTTACCGCTTGAATGCCATAATCCTCCCCAAACATTGCTCCAGCCTTGTAGGGTTTCCCTAAATATTGGATGTCTTGCAGAGAAAACATACTCCGCTTCAACACCCAACCCATTCAGGCTTCAAATATTACAAACGAGGAAATTTTGCGCAATAACCTGGGAGTACAATCATGTGAAGTTCCCTCTGAATATCATCCATGTACAAAGAAGACTGAATTATAAATAAAAACTTAAAGAATATGAACAGAAATTGGTAAGGGAGCCCATGGGAGTTCCTGTATATTGTATTTTAACAGCTGCAGACTTGTTAATCTTTCATTTAACGATCTGACCATCCAGAGGCTAAGCATTGCATTTAAAGCCCAAATACAGTTTTGGTAATGATTACAAAATGTGAATTTTACCGCATGTTTAACATGACATATTATTTTACACACATTTTGAGAAAAAAGCATAAATTTATTATCGGATTCTCCTTTAAAATTTGAATTTGACCATTTAATCATATTTAGCACCCTCTCTCAGTAAGAATAATATTTTGTTTGTTATCGGGCATATGCAAGGTTATTTTTGAGATTTGACAAAAGAATGATAAAAAGGTATATACACCAAAATTAAATTCTGAAATTGTCATCTATTTATGTGCATGAGAAGGTGTCCTTTTTCAAGAAAGAAAATATCGGTTCTGAGATTTTGTTTGCACATTTAGGATGTAGCTTTACCAAAACTCAATCATTTTTCACACAATCTTTTGTGCAATGGGTTCATGATACTTTATTTAATTTCATTTAAATTTGAAGACAAAATTTGCGAAGAAAAATATTCACTTTTCCAAAAACTTTGCTTGAGTTTCAAAACTAGCATTGGAGAAATAACGAAATATTAAATTATTTGAGAAAATAACATGAATAAAGCGGTTGATATTCTCCTTTTCCTCTCTCTCTCTCTCTCTCTCTCTCTCTCTCTATCCTAAACCAAATGTTTGAAATTCATAAATGTAGTCTATTAACATCATTCAGTACAGTGTGCTATATCTTGTGAAAAACATGAAAATTTGATAGAAGCAATTGCTTTGAGTGCCTCAATTTGAGTTAAGTGATGTTTAGATCATGATTATTTCTTGAGATTACAAGTGAACTCTGCTATTTTTCAGGTGAGCTATTTGTATTGTAAATGGTGTCTTCATATTCAGATGTTCATCATTGCTAGGAGATAGTACTACTGAAAATGATTACACATGTCTTGCAATGTACTGTGATCAACAAGAAAATTTGTAAATACTGTCACAAAAGGGTTTGTTAGAGAACACACAGGCAAATTTTAATGCTTTCAAAATATCTAAAAAAAGATTTGACTCTAATGTATAGTAGTTATCTCTTCTATTGTGATAAAGAATAGATCAATCATATTCATTTCAAAGTAACATGTATTTTTTTCTTCAGGATGTGAAATAAAATATTTGAACATAAATTGATAAAGGCAAATGAATTAAATGAAAGGAGGCAGAGCTCATGTTATGTATGTCTAAAGATAGGAAAAGGGGTACACAAAAAGGAAAGCAGGAAGAGAATAGTATAAGAGCAATAAGAGTATAAGAGTAGTTTTTCAACAATCAAGTTTTGTAATAAAAATAAAAATAACAATTTGCGTACATATAATAATTTGTAAACAAACAAGAAAGGGATCAATCCATGTATAGATCAGCCTCTGAGAAACATGTTATCACCAATTTTTCTAATTCTATGTAGAAAAGAAACTGTTCATGTGTTAGATTTGAGATGCATTTCTTAAATAGATTCTGGATCTTCAAGCAGGCTTTAACCAAGATCATTACTGCGTACCATGTAGATGACAAACAACTTTGATGTTATTGGGTGTTTGATTACAGCAGTGAACTCTTTCTCTACCTCTACCTGATCTGGACAAAAGCTCTAAATACAAAACAAATAACAGTGGAAAAGATTTATTCAAAGACCGCAGCATTTGTACCAATCAATCCGTTGGGTAACTTACACCAAATAAAAGAGTGAGAGAAAGTGTGAGCCTTAAATTCCAATACTACTCGAGACCACTTGCGCGAGACGTGTCATATCTGTTTACCCGTACCGATGTTAAGTGGCGATGGCAAGTCTGTGAACAATTTTTATTGTCTGTAGCATTCTGATCGAGCTTTCAAAAGTCAGCACAGCAGTTAATATAAGCTGCAATAAATTATACCCTTGAAATCAAAATTGCTCATTAGATTCAGTTTCTTGTGATGAAAGGTGTGGGCCTAAATTAGGGATTACTATGTAATTGACAGTTTGAATGCTTTGGCAAACATTTACTATACAATACCTTCCCAGTCTTGCGAAGCGCATTAAAAATATATTTAGCATTAACCTTGTACTAGAGCAAAATAATGAATCATTCAGAAGGTAAGCCATTAACAAATTCTACATGACAGTGTGAGAACAATCATTTTTCTTCTCAGTAGATTCAAAGACAAATTCAAGAAAAAGAGGCAATGATTGATCCTTTCTAGATTATACCCACATCATAAATAAGGCATACATACTTCATATCCCTAAATATTGCCTATACAGCCCACTTGACTATATCAACATTAATGGTCGCTTCTCTTACAAATTCATTTCACTGCCCAATAACATACTGTGACCATAGAATAAAACAATCTCTCATGGAAAGACATATAATATCTTAAAAATACCAACATGCAATAAACTGAATGCCTTTTAACTTGAGATGGTGTTGCCGAGGTGGCTTCAATTCACCACAAAATCCAATAATGTTCTTTTATTGGTGATGAGATATTTTTGATTGGTACTAAAAGTAGGCAGCAGACAGGAAGGTGTATGAATCACGATCCATTAGGAAATCAGACAGGGATTCTCATATCAGACAAATGGGATGTGAGAAATTGAAATGCTTGGAGAAGGATTCCGTCATATCTCAGACAGAAAAGCAATATGGCAAGCTATTCATACTGTTGGACAGTATACATACCAATTCAGTTTGTATAGACATTACAAACGCTTGAAACTGTTAAATGTAAAAAGCGAGGTCATAAGTATTTTCACATCTTACTTAGATTGGTGTAATAATTGTAACTTGCTATTGCAAAACACAGAAAATATTTTGGGAAAATGGAGTATTAGGTTCTCTGATGCTAATAATCATCTTGTCTCATTTATCCAGGTTAGCTGCTTCAGTTTGGAGAATAAAACAGTTCTCCCAGTAGGCCTCATACCATATTGCACTGTATAGGTGCCAACCTAATTTGGTAATCTTCTCTACTTCCTTTGCCAAAGGAATACTTCATTATATGAATATCAGTAATCATTTGAAACATTACTGTTCAGATTATCTATCTCTTTGAACCAATGCCATCAACTGGAAAACAACAAGAACATATATCATATCTTATATGTAAGATAGAGGTGACAATTTCAGAAGAAAAAAAATCAGACCACTCGCAACCCAGAACCATAAGTAGTTAATAACCAGTGGACAATAAAATGTTTGCTGGAGGAAACAGGTGCAATGGATTATAGTATTCTTGTCTTCTGAATCGATCATAGATATCTATTCACCTACTTTCGTGTTAAAGAATTAAAAAAAAGGGAAAGGAATTTGTCAAAGTTGGCACCTATGGATTTGGAAGAAAACAGGGCTTACTTCAAAGCGATAACACATCTGCAGAAATTCAAGAAACGATGCAATTGTTAACAATTTTTACTCTAAACAAGCACCAATCCACTTCACAGCACAAACCATGAAATAAAGATTGCAATTTTATTCTCGAACAATCCTAAAACCAAAGCATGTTTGCTGAGGATAATTGGGTGTTGCTATAGTAGATTTCAAGTACACTATTGATGTGAAAATAGACTGATTCAGCAAAGAATAATGTATGTTCTTACATCTTTTTCACATCACAAGTTTGTGCTGTGTGAAATATTTGGCACTGTACTTTTTTTTATCCTAATGGATAGCAACCTCCATCTGCTATGACATCTTTTGGTATCCCAGCATTCCATAATTTGGACCAAAAAAGGTCTAATGGTGTCGAATCCACTGAAGCATGTAATAACAAGCTGCTGTATGTTGTTATTTCTATGTGTTAAGTAGCACCATCTTAAGAGAGCTTTCATGGCGTGTAAGACGTGGAAAGACGTCACTTTGAAGCAGGGGTGCATGTATTTATTACCCCAAGGAAGGAGAGGAAGATTGTCTTGCAGCGGATTCATCAGCGGCTTGGTTTCTTCTCTGCATCCCTCTCTGAATTCTAGCTTGAAACCCGACACCTCCCTATGGAGGGCTATATGGAGTGCAATGTAATACAACACATTACAGCGGCTACGTTACTGTTTTAAGGAGTTTCTCCTGAATTTTGTCCTTCTACACCACTACTATATGCAGATGGATTCCCAGTGGATCACCTCTCTATAGCAAAATAGATACAAGTATGCACATGTTCAGACTCAGTGTCTTCACTTCAGTATGAGCTCCTCAATCTCATGAGGAGTTGTTATTTTGGTTGTACTGACATGTTATGTCTGCTTTTATATCGTTGTTTAGCTGGAACACTCGCCCAACTGTAGTCGTCTTGAATTAGAATATCAAGTGCATTCTGAATGATTGAGATGAATCAAACTAATGAATCCATTAATACATTTTCATTTCATCATCACCTTTCATCATAAAATGAAAAAAAAACAATTGCAAGAAAAAAAAGAGTAAAACTCAAGTAACACCATTTCAGATAACTATCCTCACAGCTCTACTTGCTCGTTTAGATGCAAAATATATGCAGTATTCAAAGCTTTTATGCATTAGAAAACCCAGAAGCACAGCTTTGATACATTGTCTCCCATGGGAGGCAATGTATCAAAGCCTGTGACAGCATCACAGATCAAATTTTCAGTTCATTTTTTTATAATGACAAGCCCTCAAGTCAAATTTTACTTAGCATTATAAGTAGAAAATTCTAGCAGGAATCAAAAGCTTATAGAATAAGAAACAATTGGTGAACAGGAGTGCATCGCCCTGTCATTCTTTGATTTTATTCTGAACAATAGGCAGGTTTACTTAAAGATGCAAATTTTATGCATACCTTCAACACAAAGGTTGACAACTTGAAAGCTTGCCCGAGGCTTGCCAGACAGATCAACAAGTAATGTATACTAACTGGATTCCACGTATTGCAGTCCAACTGTTACCATCCGGTTTATTTATGTATTAACTACGCTTGGTGACAAGAAACTCACATAAATTTGAAATCAGTAAAACGTCATATTGCTAAACAGCTATATCAAGTCTTCATAGCTCCTGAACATCCACAATGGGAATAAAGGTTAGAGCTAATAATAGAAAGTGTGATGAACTTTATATTGGATTTAATCAGTAGAGAAATAAGACACAATCTCAATGGAAACAAATGAAATTATTTGATCATATCTCCATAAGTCCTTGTCTCTCAAGGGGAAATAGAATAATTGCCAATAGAGGGTTGGTGATCAGTGGAGATGAGAGGGGAGGGAATGGAAATAGATAAAGCAGGAAACTTGATCGGGGAGATGGATGCATGCACCTACTGTAATCAGAAAACATGAAATGTAAAATACACACAATAATTTTCATTTATGTTCATCATTATCTTTAAACTCTAGTTTACTATATTTTTAGTCAAATGGCTTATCTTCAGAAAAAGGATACAATTTTAAAATGAACACATAAAGTGGTGTGAGTTGCAATATCCAATTCATTTTCAATAACTGAAGATTGTCTTCAAAAAGTTCATATATCAGACAAAAGTAGGCCTGCATGATTATATTTGTTTTTTAACTTCTGTCACAAAACCATTGGAAAAGATTCAAATTCAATAGGTAAAAGAATTAAGCTAAATCAATTATTTGAGCCAAATTAATATAATTTTATCTTATTACGGAACCAATACAGGTACAGAAGGAACCCACACGTACATACAGCTATATACTGAAAGCAGTGTATACGAAACTGCAACACTTTCACAGTAAAATGTGCACAAAAATAAAGAGATGTCCACAAATATGATGAACGTGAGCCACAGAAAAGAGAAAGTCCTGCAAATTGTCTGATAAATCTGAACACGCTTCGCAAATTTGCGAAACTGCATCATATTGGCACTTCTGCTTCATTTGCTTATTGATTGCAAAATGAAAGAAAACTAAACAAAAATTGGGTCCAAATTTTCTTTTGAATAAACGTAATTCAGTAGAAAGCATGAAATAAAATGGTTTCTATAGAGACCAGAGAATTTAAAAAAAATCTCTGGAATCTAAGTTTGGTAGTTGAATGGATGTTGAGATGAACCAACATTGGATTATAGATTATAAAGCATGCATGCAAGTTTGACTCTCAAAGCTATCAATTTCCTGTGCATTCATTCATTATTGATTGATAGCATCACCTCTTGAGAGAAAGAATGAGAGCAGAATATCTTCAATCTGTCAAAAGTTGTCAATCACATCAGACTATACCACTATATAATCTTACAATTTTATTCTAAGAATGAAATGTAAAAAAAAAATAATAACTTCTTGGAAAATATTGAGCAAATTATTTGTATGTTCATCCTCACATGCTTATACATACTTGAGACAAGTTTGGTCAAAATCTGTCCAGCAATTCTGAACTTATTGCAGTAACAATCTATTTTGGGTGATTTTTTTACAAGATTTTTGGTCCTGTGACCTTTGATATTTGACCTCCTGAACTCAAAATCGAATAACTTCATCCTCTCATGCTTATACATACTTGAGCCAAGTTTGGTCAAAATCTATCCTCCGATTCTGAACTTACTGCGGTAACAAGCTACTTTTGGTAATTTTTTACAAGTTTTTTGATCCTGTGATCTTTGACTCCCTGAACCCAAAATCTAATCAGTTCATCCTCACATGCTTATACATACTTGAACCAAGTTTGGTCAAAATCCGTTTAACAGTTCCGAACCTATCGCGTTAACAACAAGTTTCGGACGGACGCACGGACGGACACACGAACGGATGCACAGACGGACAGACATCCCAAAAACATAATGCCTCCGGCACCACCTTACGGTGGCGGAGGCATAACAAAATAATGGAGCTAAAAAATAAACTTCAATCTCCAATATATTGATTTATGGAGTAACCAGACTTCATTGAAAACTTAAACAAACTTAATTACATTTATTATGTTTACTGTTTCAGATAGCTGGTCAATCAACCCTATAACTAATTCTCAAATTTTAATCAATATCCTAAAAGAATGTGGTTAGTAATAACACAATTAATTTTACATGCACCGCCCCCAGCTATGATTTTTGGTTTCCTAAATGTCATATTACAAATCTTAGTGAATTGACAGTCTTATATAACATATAAGAATCACGAAAACTCAGAGTTATTGTAGATAACATCCTTCAGGAATGCGGTTGTTTATTGATTAGACAATCTTCATATAAATTTTTTCCAACATATATTGATTAAGTATTCTGAAAGAACCTGACATACATTTAAATAAACCGGGAAGAAAATAAATGAGAAATTTCAATCAATAAACTCTGGGAGTGTGTTTAATGCTTCAAGGAAATATAAAACTGTATTCTCTTAAACAGGAGACTGGAATAATATATTCTTAATCAGAATCTAAGAAGAAGTTAAAGTCATGTCCAAATCTAAAGAAACCAGACAATGACGAATCTTCTTTTCTCTGTCATGAATGCGATGACATTTATCAGATTTTATTTTTCATAAAGATTTAGCATATCATAAAAAGATTATACTTCAACTTAAATAGTTTCTTTCTCCACCTCTCTCCTCCATCTAGCTTTGTCTTTCTTTACTCTGTTTCTATTTCATTCAGGAAAACATTATCATCATCATTATAAGAATCATTGTGTATAATTTACGTTTTTTATTTTCTAAATTTGTATAATAAGCAATAAATTCATTTTGGTTTTTTTTCCATTTCATTTCTTATCACAAGCTGTGCTTTTTTAGGGGTGTCAAACCTGTCAATTTCAGGTATCTACTTTGTAGTTAATTGGTTTACTTGTAATCTTTGTATCATGCATTCCTGTTCTTGAATAAATTTCAATTTCATTCAACTCAATTAAAAACAAATCATGAATTTCTTTTTAGCTCTCCATAGATATAGAATCTGGTGTATTTCATTTTCCCCTTGAAATATCAGTTTAAAACTCCTGTATGTGAATATCTAATCTACATTCTACAAGTTTTAGTACAGCAGGAAAAAATCAATTTTTTTGATTGACTGAATTTATGTAAATTCTGTTTCTGTCATTTTCATTGTGGTATCAAATACTTTTGGATTCCTAATAATACTATTATATTATTCACCTGCGACACTCATATTTCTGATACTTTTTGGTCTCAAAGTTTCACTTTAAACCATTTCCACCTGTGAAATGTCAGAAGGACCATTAACCTCAATTCAAGGCTTGAGTGAAAATCCATTAAAGATTTCTAAATTTATGGGGGAACAAAGTGCATGAGACAGATGGGCAGATCACCTGAATACATAAACACCCAATGCTTGTGTCGAGGAATCACATCACTATTAACACTGAATTATTCATATCATTGACAAAATTCAAGATGAATGTTCAAAAGAAAACAAAATGAAATTAATGTTCCTAAAAATTCTCCTTCATTAGATGAGTTCCCTCCAAAGATCCTATCCTTTAAACGACTATCTCAAGAAAGATGAATAATTAAGGAAGTCTCTACTAAATACAAATGGCTGACCTTATGCATAATGGGATTAAACCCCGAGAGAATGATCACAAAAAAATCATTAACTGTGCAATGAAAGGTGATCTCCTCCAGATAAAATGTTCAAGGCCTTGTGTCCCTTTGAATACAAAATAGGTAGAAGTTCTTCATTATGAACCTGTTTCCACTAATACATACTTTGTATTCTGTGAGATACAGAGTGAAAAAGGGTCAAATAGAGCCACAGTTATAATGTCTTTGCTTAACAAATAATAAAATCACACCATGTAAACTTAAGATGCAAATTGGTAAAAAGCTAGTTCTCACTGCATTGAAAAGTATGAACTATGAAATTACTTCTCTTTGAGCATGAATGGATGTTTTCAAATAAAAAATTCACATGACATTTGGCAGTGGAAACAGACATGGTATGCGCCAATAGACTGAGGCTATAAGTCGTCAGCTTAAGCCCCTTTCACAAACAGTCATGAGTGTGTTTGAGAGCATCACCACTGTGTACAATATGTATATATCTTCACTGTCAATCCAATGAACGATTGTGAAAGGGGCATTAGGGAGCTCATATCCCCGGTTTAGACGTATATTAGGTTTGTTTTGAATCTTGAGAAGTGTTGCTAATCCCCTATGGCAACCTAATCTCATCAAGACTTCAAGATCACCAGCCAATAAACTAAGAGTCTGCCATCAGAATTCAGAAAGTCGTCTCCTTAGTTTCACCTCTACCTACTTCAGTGCATTGTCTATATTCCCACTCCTTATAACAACCAAATCAACATTTGCCGTGCTTTCTGTATTCATGAATTCGGGCAGTATTTGGTGGCACAACAGGCAAAGCTATCCTTTTGATAGCACTATGAGGATAATAAATGTGTGAAAAGATGCTTGTTTCCTTTGCCTATTGGAATCAAAGTATAACACTAAAAACAAATTGCTAAGAAAAATTTATCTAATGATTCCCTTTTCACTATGTTTTCCCTTTATTTCTTTGCAAATTAACCAGGACCAACACAATTGCAATGTTGACAGTTATGTATAAATATTTAAAGAAAATCTTAGAGATATCATGACTTTTGCAAGGACATAAAAAATACAGAACTGTTGGAAATGCAGTTAACACGATATAAACTATTTCCGAAAATTTAACTAGAACACAGTTAATTTATATTTAATTTGTATTTAACTGTGGGGACACAACAATGACAAGCCGGTACCAAATTCAATAGCTTTATACAAAGGAGCATTGAAATTGCGTTCGACTGAACTTTTCGAAAATACTTTATATCGTGTTAGTTGTATTTCTACACTTTATCCTGGGAATGAATATTTCGCAAGAGGCAAATGAAATGGAAGCTACATGTAGAAGACAAAATCCTTGCTCAAAAATCTGAAGAAAAGTGAACACAGAATGCATCTATCCAGCTGATTAGGGGTGCTAATATACTAATAACACATTCACATCTTCATTAGATAAAGCCAACTGATAGTAGATAAGCTAGAAATGGATAAGCTATAAAACCTGTCTATAGCATTAGAAGTCATCCAATCTATGGACAATTGCACCTNATTAACTGTTTTGCTCTTTTAGTAAAATGCATGAGACCTGCTTCTTGAAGTTCATTGACTCCAATGTGAGCCCTCGATATCTAAATCATTAATGAATCTTGCCATCTTATTTTGAATTATGTTTAGTTTTTTAACGTCACTTTTACATAGGCTACAGAACCAAGCACCATTAGAATAATCAAATAGGCACTGTATAAGTGCAAATACTAATATACGTCTTGAACTTTTATTTAGGCAACTTCTATACCTATATATAAGAATTTAAGGCGTGAATTGGCTTTTTTGGCAATGCTATCTACTAAATCTGTCCGAGAAAGGTCACTCGACAAAGTCAATCCTAGATTAGGGGTGCTAATATACTAATAATACATTCATATCTTCATTTATTTATTTATTTATTTTATTGATCATTAGATAAAGCCAATTGACAGTGGATAAGCTAGAAATGGTTAAGCTATCAAACCTGTCTATAGCATTAGAAGTCATCCAATCTATGGACAATTGCACCATTTAATACTTCTCTTAAACATGATTATATTTAAATATTTTGCTTAGCTAATTGTTATTTAATGTTCATCTATTGTCATGGTGTATTACATTCTGCATGACAATCACATATATTTCAGATCTTACATTGATAAATGATATGCTCACAGACTCAGAACAGACATGGAAAGCGTAATGCTATAACAATGACTATCAAAACATTTATTAATCTATGGATTGTGATTGATCTAAAAGGCTTAAGAAACTACATCAAAATAGCTTTTCTCATTATACACTATTAAAGATAAATGTTGTATTGTATTGTATTGTATTAATTTAATCACCTAACTGGTTTGCTAGGCAGTTATAGCCAGGGTAATAATTTGGTACCTAGTATCAAGCGCAGTAGAGTATATCTATAAATGGACCTATTATTATCATTTTCATCACGGTAAAAGCCTGCTATTAGATAAAAGCTGCTTTTCAGCAAGGCCGTAAAAATTGACTTTGGGAGCAACAGAACACTATGGTTAAGCAATGCAAACTATTGTTTTGAGGACAATAGCTTGCATTATGAGGCTTTGTGTAGCAAATCCAATCCACTACCACAGTCTAACCACGCCTATTGCAGGCACCAAACTAAAGAAATATTCTACTACACAAAATTTATGCTGCAATTTATTTAATGTTCAGGTTATTGTTGTAAATAAGTTTTCAAGTGTATATGGATTAAAATGTATCTACTATTTTGGTAAAAGGGCAATGAAAATTAAGAGAAATTTATCTGAAATTGTATTTGTCATTCAAACCTACGGTCCTGTTCCTTCAAGATTACTTTTGATTGAGGATTGTACGACACACTGGCTTTCATAATGCTTATTCACCAGTAAATAACTCCAAACTTTGAGGCAAAATAAAAATCCATATGATCATGAAATTCATTGAAATACAAGCGTGTTTGGTAACTCAGGCATGGGCCTTAATGCGCAATTATAAATGTGAAAATAACTTAATGGAATTTTTATCAAACAAAACATATTTGAAAATGTGCAATACAGTACATTAAAATAACAAAGCTAGTTATGCCAAAGTGTTTTCATTAGATTAAATTCTAGCAACCGATGTGATTTTATGATGTCTTAAAGTAAATGAAACTACACAAAATATCAGAACTAGAATTACCTAATGGTAAAAAACAAGTGGGAGAAAAATTTACCAACAATTGTCTCAATCCCATGATACTCACTCTGTCAGTTGCATCTAATCCATACAAATTGAACTTGCATCACAACTTGCAACACCCAAATTGTAATCTACCTTACATATCAACGGAGAAAATCTAATAAACAATGATGGATTTACGGTGCTCACACAAAAACAGGTCAAAGATATTTCTAACAAAAGAGATTGCAATATATTTTACAGCTTGGCCAATTACTATTTCCTGCCTATTAATACCAAGGATTATTCACTCTCACACACAATTCAATGGCTCACCAGACAGCTGACATCTAATGGAGAAAGAGAGAGCGGCGCACTTAACGTCTTATCGCTAGACTACCCAGCTCAAGAGTGACTGAAGAGGTATGACGGCTGTGCAATGCAACGACTTACACTTCATACCATCAAAGCATAATCAAGCCCCACTTTAGATACATCGATCAGAGATTTGCATTGTGAAATGCTGTTTGATAGCAAGCTGGAAGCTGACAATAACTCACCCGTTTTCAATTCAACGATTCTATTTTCATGCCTGCCACGAAAGAGAACTAAATCTTTAGATATATTTTATTTATATATTTTTTTTCTCAGATTGATTTTAGCAATCCATTTGAAAGACGAGTAGCTGCACCTTGGATTTTCTCTCTTGGTCTGTTTTTCACTTTAACATTTTTTCCTACTTTCGATTTGATGAAAAGAGTATGATTTCCAATCAATCCATTTGAATGGTCTCAAAGTGGTTTGCTGTGCCATAAACTTCACTCCATCCATTTTCTTTCCATTAATACTTCCTTTCAAATGTGAAGGTCTATTTACAATCATTTGATGATCACCTTCTCTTATGCACTCATCATTCTTTATCCCCCTTTCTCTCTCTGTTTCTCTCTCTCTCTCTCTCTCTCTCTCTCTCTCTCTCTCTCTCCCTCATCCAATTCTTGAATTGATGTTGCCTCTTACCATTTGTACCTCATATTGATTTGATTGGGAATGAATACCAGACCGTTTCTAGTGATGTTTTCCCCCATTGATTCCCATCTGGTCTCCTCATGCCACAGATATCAGTTCTGTCTCATATTGTCTACTTCATCTCTCTTGTGCTTTTCTCTCTGGCTCTTTGACATCAATGTTCTTATTTTGTCTTTTTCTTTTTCCCTACTATTCCCTTACTTCCCAGCTCTGGTCTGACTCAAACTATACACATTGTACATCCCCCACTAGCCTTCTCTATCATTTACATTTCCATTTCTCTTTTATACATAAAACTCTACCTCCTTTACTCATGATTCCCCACCCCGACCAACCTCCCTCCTCCCCCTCTATATACTGTATAAGCCAATATTTTAGCGTACAGATATTTTCGCGATATCTGACCAGTTTGACACATTGGCGTGTTGTTATTTTCACGTTTTTGACAGTGTTTGTACACAAATGAATGTGCATCATATAGAGTGGAAATTTTCGCGAGGCCATAACCGCGAAATTCGCGAAAATAAAACCACCGCGAAAATTTCAGCTTGTACAGTATATCTATCTATCTCTCTATCTATCTATGTAATTATCTATCTACCTATCCACCTCTCTTCTTTCTCTCCCTCTCCCTGAAATCTAACTTTCACATGGGTTTCCTGCATCACTTTCTCTTATAATTTTTCCCTCATGTCAATCTGAAGATTTCTTCATGACTTCTTCCTAAATCCATCACAAGCTTCTCGCTTTCTCTATCTCCCACTTCCCTATCTCTAATCTCTTTCATTCTGTTCTGTCTCTCTGTATCACCTCTTTTCTACTCTCTCTTTCTATCTAGTCAAACTCCCATCTAAGTCATATCCTTCCAAACCTGGCAGTGTTCGTACTTCTCCTCATCGATACACCATTCACCAGATTGTCGCCATTCTGTCCCTTGTTCCAATTATTGCTTTCCCCTTTAGCCGGTTGCTATCCAGCCATCACGGATCATTGAGCTAATTCTCTAATGTTTTGTATTGAAATATTAATACAATACAGCTTCCTTAATTGACTGGGGCACCAGGCCTGGGAACAGTTTGTAAAGGAAGCAAAGGACAATAAAACTTCTAGATTATTTTTATAATGGCTTTCCCTGGATGTCTCTCACTGACGACAAAAAAGCTTTCATCGCTCCTCCGCAGAAAATATAAGTAACAAGCAGTCTCTCAATGCACAAGTGATAATCACACATGAATCTAATTAAGATCCGTCCTCTCATACTTTCTCTCTCTTTTCTTTGGCAATTCAAAAGTAGTGCTCTGTCCTTGTAATGTGAATGCACATCACCTTGAGGCAGAAGATATAAACTATTGTTATTCGATTAATCTGAAAGGCAGTTGAGTGCTGGCAATGAAAAATATCAAGATGGTTAGAGAAATTACTCCGTCAGCCGGATATCACCACAACTTTTAGCAAAATTTTACCATGTTCTGTGTTCTAGTATTGGGTGGGAGGAAATGCAATTTCTGTCATTCCCCATTCCTGGCTTCAACATGCAGGCCGTGTATACACAAATTAGACATTAAATACAAGAATGTAAATGTGAAAGCAAGTGAGATAACTTTAGGAAGTCTCATCTCCAAGCAGTCTATTGCTGCTGATGGACAAAAAACAATAAACTCATATAACAGTGAAGATTTTATCAATTATTTTAAAATTCTATCCAGATAGACATGATCTTCTTAACATTGTTGAAGGGTTGCAAAATGATTCCTACAGATTCAGGCATCTTCACTAACTGATCCTACATCAACAGTGTTGACCATACTAAATATGGAACAATTCAACATACTGTATAAACCTTGTACAAAGGCAAATGTTATAAAAATATTAATTCATTCATTTTGTTAAAGAGATGAATGTCACAACAAACTAAACAATTAGATGAATGTGGATATTAAAAATGCTCTGAGAAATACCGCTTCAACTATCTTTCATCAATTTACCATGGGTTCAAGCCAAAGTTACCAAATCTTAAGGTGAAGAAAAGGAGAATGCTAATACATGTATGTAATTTTCGTAACAGTTGAATGTGATGATTCTCATGCCTATTTAAGATTGATCGTCAGTTGATACATAATGATTGGACAGACTCTTATCATAAGTGGTTTCTACAGCTCTCATTCCACTAGAGCGCCTATTATCATGACTCTCATACCAGACGCAAACATCTATCAATACCCTCGTGAATGCCTCCACACTCACACAGCACACACCTACTTCTAGAGATGCAGGTATGCCAACCGTTCCAGAATATGCATGAGGTCAAAATTGAAACGTGAATAACGAAACAGCTGAACAAAAGTGAGAGAAATTAACAACAATGACCATACTCTCAGCCATACACTTGTGAGGAAAGGCTTTAATTCATATGAAAATACACCTCATGCATGTTTCGGAACAGTTGGCACCTTAAGAGATTCAGTGCTCTTGATTAAAAGCAATCCACCCCTCCCAATGGTGTTTAATCTCCTACATGTACATGTAAAGCGGGGAAAGTACACAGTGATGTGATAACTAAACAGTGGGAACTTCAGCCTCATGGAATTCAGAATGAGATGATCTTGATGTACTGCTTGCATCTAGTATTGACCCCTGTTTCTCCTAGGCTTGTTCATTGATCTGGTGTAGATATCAAACAAAATGTAATTAGAATCCATCCAAGCTGTTCCTGCTTCATGTTTGCACCACATGTTATTGATTTTGAATGTAGAAAATAATTATAAATATTGCTCTGTGTTATTATCACATCAAAATTAAATTTACTCATTAACTATGGATATATTTCCTGTAGCATTTTAGAGAAATAATCTAAATTATTTAATTTTTTTTTAAATAATTGTATGATGTATTTTATAGTTTGATAGCAAACATTTCCTGCCATTAATCTTTTTCAAATGCATTCGAATAGCAGCAATAATGATATTGGACAGGGAAAATTGATATCTAAACCCCCCTCCCCCCAAAAAAAAAACTGAGTCAGAGCTCTACATATATCTTAATAGTGAAAAAATGTTGCAATATCAGTGCACACATGAGAGTTTTACTCAACCTGCACATAACTTCAACCTTGGAATATTGAAGGACTGATAACAAACCAAACAAATTCACCATAATAGCCATTGAAATAGCATCAACTCCTTGATTTCTTAGTTCTCTGCCCGTATGAATGTGGCTTTTATCCTACATTTCAGCTGGTTGAAATGATGCTGCTTGCTTCATCCAAACAGGATTCTAAATTTGTGGTCATTGTGAGCGGGCCTACACCATGATACAAAGGTATACAACTGAAATCTGCTAAATGCTCATGTTTGCTAATTAGCTATGATATACTCTAGGCCCCTAAAGGTAAACTTAACCACAGAGATCTATTTAGAAGAACTTTAGAGGGTGTGCAGGATAGTTCTTAACACTGTCTATGACCTATCTAGGTGCACTGTTTCAACCTGCGCATTCAGAATGAGCGTAGGTAACCAAATTTTCAAAGATGATACAAGAACATGGGAGAATCTATTCTTAGAATAGTAGCTACCTAAAATATTGAAATGACATTTTACAGCTTTTCATAGGTGAATTTTTTAATGGCCTAAAATGAGGGAGCAACAAAACTTTTAATTGCCTACCTCTTCCCCTCAGCCCCCCCCCCAACAAATAACCTTTACCCGAAGTGGGTTGCTTTTTAAAAACTCTTTCTGAGTTGCATTAATTCAGAAGGTTGGGATTAAAAAGCTCAAGCTACAAACTTAGGCACTGCAAACAATAGGGAGCACACTCTGACTATTGTGTGTAAACTCACACAAAAGAACACTTCCTATAGATGTATGAAATAGTGCAAAAATGTGAACAAAACCACCACAAAGTGTTAGCAAGAACACATGACAATCATTTCACCACACCAGGCATAATCAAATGGTATTAACAACATTTCAGGAATAGTGACTGAAAATGGGAAATGCTAAGCTATGATCAAGGCATATATTGCAACCAGAAGAAGTGATAGGCTATGTTATTGTAGGACTGAACTATCTGAGGCTCCTCCATGTGTGACATTTGAACATGTTTTGTGTTTTGGTCAAATTACTTTTGATTTAGTGCTCTAAGAAATATACAAGATGAGCAGAAAGAGAGCAAATTATGTACAAAATCAAATCATTATTATTGTGTGAACATTCACAGTTTGATACAGATAATTTTCTTAATGAAAATAATCATGTAAATTGCCATACATCCTTAAATTGGTAACACAGTGAACATATACAAATCAATATTTTTTTCTCATAAATTGGCAATTTTAATCTTTTTAAAACAATGTTTGTCATTGTAGATTCAATTCATAACATCATACAAAACTGGAATGCTCATGATAAGAGAATTATTTTTTTTCTCCAATTTAAGGAAGAGATATTGATTGACTTAATCGACTCTAAAACAATTCCTGTCCTGCATGGGCTAAATGATGCAAGCAAGAGCTTCACAGCTGGGCTCATGGACAACATCACACCATTACATCATCAAAGGTGATATGTTACACTTCTATACACCTGCAGACATACTTAACATGCAGATCAATGCCTCAATTAGTGCCAAAATGATTCTGTATATCAGTGAAACTTACGCCATCAAAATGGTTATCTACATCAAGAAGGACATCACAATTATTTTCAGAATAGCGAAATAATATATAAAAGGCAAGTTATGGCTCAGAGTTATCAGAAGTATGTTGATAAAAAATCCTTCATATAAAATGCATGCATTGTCACCTTCAGTCATACAGCCATTGACTTTCATATTTCCTTTTCAAAAAATGTCATAATCATAAGGAATATGCATAAAAAGAAACCATTATTATAATGTAATGCCATTACAAATTCAGATCTTAACATTACGTAACATATTGCTATCTAACCTAGATGTGAACAAAGCAACTATTTTCTATAACATAGTTGTAATACTATTTTATAATAAACTACACATTATTGACTTTCATCTATTTCTATACAAATAGATAAGTGGGAGGAATACCTAGAATAGTAATGCATCCCCCCCCCCCTTTCTTGGGGTTGGGGGTTGAGGGTGTGGGAATTGCGGGAGTTGGTCTTTCAAAAACAGCTGCAAGAAAAATGTGTTTGTTACCTTCTTAAATCTCTCCCCTCTCTCTTTTTTTTCTTTGTTTTATTTTCTTCCTTTTTACTGTCATTTTTACACAGAATGAAGATTTTAAAAGCATTGCACATGAAAGTTGACTCACAATACATTTACGTAAAGGCCATGCTCCATACATTATAGATGCAGTTTGGTAAGGCTTAATATGTCTGTTAATACATCGCCGATGGCCTGCGTAAATCATCATGCTTTCATGGGAATAAATGCTTTTAGAGTTCACAGAATATGTTAATCACTGAACGAGGAGGACAGAATGGGTTTGCAGGAAAATGTATTGTCTTAAAATACAGAGCATGAAGATGAATTTTTGTCGCAGACACAACATGTATATGTCTAAGAAGAAACAGATATTTTGTTGTTTGCTAGGTTTTTTCAACATATACATACAGTCTAGTGCTCGTATAGAAATCATTTGTATGTAAAGAGGGACAATGGTATTCATTGCTGATATGAAAAGAACCTTGCCCCTGGAAACCTGAACAATTAGCCGAGCTCGGAGATGATGAATTAACAGTACAAAAGAGTGAATGTTATGGTATTCATTGTTGAATCAGGAAAATAACCTTGCATGCCCCTGGAAAACTGAAGAGTTTGACAAGTCTGGTGAAATGCCAAATAAATAATGAATGAATAAAGAAGAATGATAGTTCCTCAACGACGTAAATATCATACTAAAAAACAAATTGCTAAAAAAATATGTATACTCATTTCAATACGAAGTTAAGAAACTTATTTGAATGCATACTAAGAATATGTTATATTATAACCGAGCAACTAAGATGACCAAACTGTGAAAACTTGAGCAGAATCGGACAATCTATTATAGTTATGAATTCTTTGGAGAATTTATTTCATGGAAAATCAGGTTTTTGACAGGACATCAAGAGATGGATCGCTCAATAGAATTGCACTATTTGTTTGCAATGTGATATTTGATTTTACAATCAAGTCTGGTAGGAAGAGCAATAGGTTTCCATTTATGTGAGAGACTATCCACTGTCTTGCCTGTATCAACAAGTGTTGCCTGTATCAACAAGTGTTCAAAACACCAACAACAAAGCCTAATGCAGCATCTAAATGTACGCATTAGAAATCAATAGCTTACTCAGATCTCTCTGTGTGATTGTACTGTTAAAAGTTGTGCTTTTAAAACACACTTGCATTGCTTATCTAATATAAATGAATTAAACAGAACGCATTTCCGTATTAGACAGCTAATATAATTTTGTAGGAATTTTCTCTCTATAGGTTCCTCTTCTGTTACAACTATACATATTTAAGAAAGGAGCCAGAGAGAAAACAAATGCTGCTTTCAATAGACTTTCTGAATAATTCATGATGAAGAAGGCATATACATGTACATGTAGGGTGTAGCAATATCATAAATTATTGACAGACTCCACACAGAAACATGGTGGCATAAGAGAAAATTGAGTTACCATGGTTTAATATTGAATCACTAAGAGTTTATGACATCACACTTCACCCAAATTAGATTTGACTGTGAAATTCAACACAAAATGACGACTAATTGTATTACAGTGAAATATTTCCTAAGTAAATAAACACAGAGGAAGTGCAGTGTAGGGTATGAATTTTGAAATAATGTTGATCACTTTATCCCAAGTCTCAAAATTTGATCAGTAGATTCTTCATCTCAATGTCAAAGTATGCTGTTCTTTAACAAGAGAAAAAATGAAAACATTGGTCGGATTTAAACTTAGAGTACAAACCTTAAGATTTCAGATACAGCAACAGAAATACGAAAACTTAAACGTACAGCGCAAAGGTGAGTAGTACAACTTGCTAAGGCACCACATTTTAGTTGAAAAGATGAGAAGGCGACTGTTCAAACTCACATTGGCAGCGGCCTTGCTTAAGAAGAAAATGTAAAAAGGAAACTTGTACAAACTTGCCTTGGCGCCTCGTTTAAGACGAGAAGGGAGGAAGGCAACATGGAATCTCGCCTTCGCGCTGCATCTATATAAGCTCCCGCATTTGTCATAATTTCTGAAACCTTAATGTTTCGATTTAAGCGTGAACCTAAGGATGCAAACAAAACTTTCTACAACATACTAGAGATTTAAACAAAAATCAAAAGATCAATAGATGAACTATTACAAGCTGTATTTTGAAAACCAGATCCCCCAAATCTCAAAGCATGGAAAGGAAAGACATCATCATAAACATCTATTTATAAGATGTTTGATTTTGTGTCAATCAATACCAAGGGGGAAAATTGTTAGGTTGTACTCAATCGACTGACCCTCTGAAAATGGCCTGTTATTTTTCCCCTTTTTTCCTACCTTTTTTTTCTTTTACTTTTAACTCAAACTTAAAAATCACAGAAAAATCAAACAAAAACATGTGAAATGCAACCTAAAAAGCTTTTTTCAGATATTCCTAATATGATATTTAACATGAAATATGTTCCTAACGTAAACAAAAACTAACAATTTTTTTTAACTGACAGACTCTATTTTACAAAAATAGCATTTGAGTGCAACCAAACAATTCATTTTGAAGAGCCTGATCATTAGAGTGATCTACATAATTCAGGAGCTAGCCATTTCACTGCCCTGGGGTCAACACGACACTACACATATTTCTTCTATCTAAGGTCACAAACAATCATCAACACCTTTGAGGGAAGTGATGGGTTTATACAAAATGACAAAATGTTTCATTCAAGGGTTTATTTCATGTGGTATGATTATTTCATCTGGTGATTATGTTAATATTCGCTTTCTGATACTCGTACATTTGGTTTAAAATATGTTTTTTTCCTTCTAATCTGGGTATTGTAGGATATCTCTGAGCTAGCCTGTAATTGTATCAAATGAAGTGTTTTATACAATGGAATAAAATTACAAATTGAGCAATTTAAACAAAAATTAATTAATTCATTCAATGTTTGTAAATTATTTACCATGAATATAAAGTCCTATTAGATAATGATTTGGACCCATAAGTCTGCAGATAAGCATCTTTCGTATGAATGCCCTGTTTAATTTTATTTAGGTTCAGAGCATGCAACGTGTATGAAAAAGAATAATTTTTCTTCCATTACAACAAAATTTCAGTTTATTAGTTGTATGATGCTTCACTGTAATATGAATTATTTGTATCATTAAATGCAAGCAACTTGTGGGCCTCTAATTTTCCTTTCTAATCATTGATCACATCTCTTGGACCTAGGCAATGGATTATTTGTCTGTAACCCACGGAGGGACAGAGCTATTAAAAATTGAAGAAAAAAAATCTTTAATCCATATTCAAATCAGCAAGATGAATTTACTTTTCCCTGTCTTGAATGATAAGGGGAAAAGAAGAGTTTTATAAGATCATTCACATAAATTTTATGAAAATAATTTGAATAAAAACTGTGAAGACTCCATGCAAAAAATGATGATTTTGGTAATTTTCCTTGCATTTCCAATTTAAGGATTGTAGTGGTTTGCTGCATTCAAGCTAGTCTTCATCAGGAGACCAAAGTAACACTGCACTGTAAATAGGCTCAAGCGGCTCAGAGCATTTCCGTCTTTCTAATCATATATGATGCTAAATGCACACTTTCTGGAATGAGGAGATACTGCCAAAATGTTACTGAAAGGTGACATGGTACCACTGAGAGCATTTGTCTTAAACCATGATTCCATAAAATATATAAAAATATATATATAAAAATTAAGTATTCTATATTTCAAGTCATAAATATCATGATATCATTGTGAGACAGAATAATTTTTCTTGCTGCATCGGAAATTTACCAATTCTTCCATATGTATAATTTATTGTAAATAAATTGAAATTCAGAGTACTTAGCAAAACAATTCATAGATAATATACAGTATTTATTCTGTGAAAATACAGCCTAAATATTGCCTTGGCCCTCAGAGATAAACAGTCTCACTGTACAACTAATATAAGTTCATAAGCAATTCATTAATACACTGAAGAGGTCAATATGATTTGATTAATGTAGTGATCATATGCAGATTAATTCAAACTGACACCCACAAAGTCTGTCAAAAACAGAAACTTAGATATGTTTGTAAGTAAAGCAACATTTGTCATGAAAATAGCATTGCTTCCCTTAATAAAAATATATCTTGTATCAACAGATACACCAATGCTCTTAATCTTTGACTACAAATATTTTTTTCAAAATCTATATCAACATTCTGTCTGGCCTCTTTAAGAGGAAAGTTACTTTTGATAACCCACATAGAAGCTGCTGGGACTTGAACCCCTTTCACATCTCGCTAAACTAGTTTCCCAAACCACTACCGAAAGCCAATTTGTGGGCGTTCACATTTTCGCGCTCATGAAGTGGACTTCAAGCCCCATTCACGTAAAGTGGTTTTGTAATACTACATGTATGACTACTGATTAATCAGCCAGAGATTATTACTTCCTGCACGATTTTCCCACTAGTATATGGATGTGTACATTTCTACGTTCCTGCTTTGTCTATGCATATTGCACGCACAGCAAATTTAGAAACAGCAAAAAGCTTGACACATTCAGGGTGAAATTTACAACTTAGGACTGCTTCATGAAACTCTTGTTTGTTCACATCACCCTCCGAAATGGTTCTCGGCCGTGCGGAAAACTACCTCGCAAGGTGTGGACTTCCAAACTGGTTAGGGAGATCTCTTAAAACTGCATTAAGGAAGGTGCAGAGTGTTCACATCTACCTCTAAACTAGTTTCTATTAAACTGCTTTCCACAAATTTGGTTCAATGTCGTAGGTGTGAATGGGGAGTTATGATGTCTACATCTAGGTTTCTAGAAGAGTTACTTCCCTCTCAAGGAGGCCAGACTACACGTCCCTAGATGTGTGGATTTGTCTGTTCATCAAGACAAGTCCTGAATACTGATGATCTAAGACTCCTCTGTCGGTTAGTTTACACTAGGATTAAAGGACTCTGGAGCATACAATCCTTCAACACTTCTAATGCTATGCAATCACCATTTCAACAAGTCTATATTTCAGCTTGCAAAATCCATTAATACTTAATAGTCTGGAAATAACCTTAAATCAGGAATATTTGTAGTTGAGAACAAATGCAATATTTCACAAAGACATGTCAGTCCACTACTTTGTTTGATGCAATTTACATCTTTATTATACTATATTTTTTTTCAATTGATACTGCTACAGACAAAGACAGCAGAGATCAATATTTCTCAGTGTGTATTCATGTGTGTATGTGTGTGTGTGTGTGTGTGTTTGTGTGTATATATATATATATATATATGTGTGTGTGTGTGTGTGTGTGTGTGTGTGTGTGTATTTTTGTGTTTATGTGCCTCTCTCTTTAACATATTCATTACAAATAGGTACCAGAAGACATGAAAATAAATATGGTGATTCACATTATGACTTAAATTAAAATCTTTGTATTCTAAAGGAAGCATGATTAGTTCTGAATACTACAAAGTAAAGAATTTCACCAAGACTGTTCCTTCAAGAAGATACAATTCTGATATAAACAGTACTTGACATGACTGTAAATGAACCTTGTTTGTACTTGATGCATTCATAATAATGAATAATACATTCTTCAGTCATTCCATGCATGATCTCATGACCTTTCCTTGATGTCATATGGATGGTCTCCTCTTGGAAGTATATGAAGTTTACTTTTCATTTATTATTGCAATTAGTTGCTCACTCTCCTGGAAATGTTTACAACATAACCATCCACCAACTTTTGTTAAGCCCGTTACAGCAAGGAGCAGCTTTCCTGAATCCCCACCCATTTTGACAGCTAAAGACATTTTTGGAACCAGCAATCACTTTGTGTTTCTTAAAAATATGTATATTAGTTAGGCTGGAAGATTGTGATTTCTGATGCAAGTACAAGATTTTAACCACGAGAATATAATTCCTGAGGTGGCATACCCACAAGAAATTTGCTTAATTAACATAACCCGCTAAACACTACAGCAAAAGGGACGCACGTAAGAAAGTAAACAAATATGTATGAAGATTAAAGGACAATCGTCACAAACAGTTTTCATTTCAATATAAAATACAAACAAAACCCACAATAATTTACTGATATTTTTTTTCATGACATCTAATCAAATTTGTGACTTGATAGTTGTACAAAATTTGTATTTTTTTTGACATACGACTATGAAAGAACTATATCCAGTCTCAGCTTTATGCAAATCATACTAGAACGTAAAAATCTCTATGGCTACAAAATGTAATAAGACAAATCTAAACCTCACTCACAAATGAATATCCACATGGGCATAACCCGAAAACTCATAATATCAGTTTGTTTGCATGATCCCACGTAATGCAATTTCAGGTATGATTTGGTTATAGCCAAGATGTTTGTTGAAGCTCTGGGTATGACCAGGGGAGATGCGGGAGAGAAAATGAAAGGCAAGCTTCAATGTAGGCAGCAGGTCAACAAGATAGTATCTTAATGAAAGAGAGTGGTCAAAAGACCATTCTGCAAATGTTTGAGAAACCTCTTCCATCTCAGCTTAATTTACTTCAACTTGAAGAGAAAGTGGCAGGTGGGGAGAATTTGACAAAAAGTGTTTGAAAATGGAAAGTCATGCCTATGGCCCAATTTTGGGTCAAGTAGAGCAAGAGGTCATTCATTATTTCTTCTACCCATTGACACACGCACAATTCGTGCAATTGATGGTCTAAAAACTTGACTTAACAAACGTTTTATTATTTTCACTTCTTTTTCCTCCAAACTACTTCTCTCTCCCCCTCCCTCCTATTCCACTCTATTTATCTCTATTTCTCTTTGTGTAATCTTTCTTTCTCCAACAACATCAATCTCACAATTTTCAAATTAATAACTTCAAACAAAGAATTATTTCCAATTGAATTGTTATTGTTATAAACTTGTGACTGTATCAAAATGCAGTCTTCAACTAAATATTTGGTGAAACTAAGCCCCCAAATGGAGAGGTTTCCAGTTTACCATCAATTCTATCACACCATGGCATTTCTCCTCTTTTTATACGTATTTCTCCTCCCCACAGCACCTAACACAGAAAATGAATTGATTCTGGAAAAAATATAATAAACATTAGGCCACATGCAATCCATTGTATGATTATACTCTCCAGTTTCAGTAAACTTATGTACCCGATTGTAGATATGGTTATCTACTTAATATTTCAGTAGTATGTCATTGATTCAATTAAAGATTGGGGAGAGGTTGGCTTATCCAATGGCAGGAAGAAATTGCATATTAAATATCTGCTGAAGTTACAGTAATCTACATAGCTGTGGAATATTTCATCCAATTCCGTTTTTCCCTGGTTTAATGTAGTTATCCTGTATTCCCAATTGTCATATCATTACAATTTGTATTCCTCTTGTTTAAATTTGATTGAATTATACATAAAATCTAATTTGTCTCTCCACTTTCATGTAATTATAGCTGCTATTCCTTGAGCATATCTAATCAGAAATCTAGTTTTATTTTGGAGAAGCATACCTTTGAGATTTACACATTACGTTACAAGCACAGTGAGCAAAACAGACAAAGTAGATGGACAACATCAACAACTCCTAATCAAGCATTCCTAGTAGCTCTAGAAAACAAAAGAAAATTCCTTCCTCTAAATTGGCAAAGAAATGTTGCACCTGCTTACTAAATTTCGTTTTGAGTGTGAATGCTCATTGTGAAGATTTCAATGGGAGATTTTTACTTATGAAATTTCTTTTATCTGTTCTGCTCACATTGCATGCCTCATATGCCCAGAACTATCCAGGGCATGATGTCATTATTTATTACATCCTTTCCCTCTATTAGGCCTAGAAAAAGAATGTTATTTGGTTTCTCTCCGCTAACCAACACTCTGGATTTGGCCTGGTG
>BQKZ01000965.1:69890-85956 GCA_036244855.1 Temnopleurus reevesii
TTACACCAGGAATCTTATGAAGCACCAGACTCGGTATGGACACTTTCTGTACTGAAACTCATACAGTAACCCGCAATATTATTGGTTTAAGAGCACACTAACAGACAGACACACACACACACATACACACATACACATAAACAGACATTCTTACACCAGGAATCTTGTGAAGCAACAGACTCAGTATGTACATTTTTTGTACTGAAACTCATACAGTACCCCATAAGAGTATTGGTGTAAGAGCACACAACAGACGCACACATATATACATACATTTTGTCTATAGAATATATCAGAATCTTACTCCATCTTTCCTACCTCCCTCACATCTCTCGTTCTGATTCCAAACCCTGCATCTTAACTCTCTTTCCTTTCTTCATCCCAAACCATTTAAACTGATTTTGATGTGGAATCATAAAAGCTCACTTATATTTCCGAATAAACAGAATCACAATATTTGCAATAACTTGCTATATTTTTTATTTAGCACCATAGAAATCTGCATGACAAGTTTTTGACCACTTGATAAAAAAAACAAAAACATTTCAATGGGTATGATGTACTAACAACTTTACACAAAACTTTCAACATTTCTTGGTGGTGTCCTAATCATGATCTAGGCTCTTCTATCACAATATGCATCTTACCCCTTGTATATGGCAACATTTCTGAAATACCTTTTCATTGTTCATATCTGATTTGTTAACTAAGAGTAATGCTCTTAGATGATAAGGGCACAAGAAGTAAAATGAGAGAATATTGAGGTTGGAAACACAGAAAGTTTGACCAATTCATGAAATTGTCCATCAAGAAAATTACTTTGACAATTTATCCCTGTACTCATGAATTAATACTGACAGTTACAATGGAATTATTAAAGCTATATACATTGAATTATTACCTGAGAATGAAATCAGAGCAGTGCTTTACTATGTTACAGACAACATATCAAACGACTGGTATCAGTTCTTGTGCTAAATGATAGAGAATCACCTGGGAACAGCACTTTTTAAATTTCATTCTTTCTTACAGTGGGTTTTAACTTGAAGCACTGCCCTAGGTTGCGCTTCCTAAAGTTGTCTATAGAGGTACACACAATTATACTCAAAGCTTGTGACCCTTTATCACTGAAAAACTTTTGTATCCATAAAATAAACCAAACTAACTATTGGTTGTTACATTACATGATCATTGGTAGGAATTAATATTCCTATGCCTCGATGGAAAGAAGAAGGTGGAAACTTTTGATAAAGAGTGAAAAAAAAATCTTTCATACATTTTGTCATTGATGTACATTTAGAAATTCAGCCGAAGTCTGCAGAGCCATTGCATGAAACATTTATTGTGATTTAGAAAATTGAAGGGTAAAACTTCAATTTTCAAAAATCAACAGGAATTTAAGCCCAGATATATAATTATTTGGATACAAACTAACTTCCCTGGTCTCAAGGAACTTGTGAAAATGATGAACCATGGCAGAGATGCCAACCATTCTTGAAAATGCATGAGGTGAATTTTCAAATGAATTCAAGGCTTTCATCATAGGTGGATAACTGTGAATACTGTTATTGTTGTCATGCCCGCTTTCACTTTGGTTCAGCTTTTTCGTTATTCACATTTTAATTTCATCTCGTGCATATTCCAGAACAGTTGAAACCTCTGCCACAGTCAGCAACTTGTCAAACAACACACTTCAAATAAACCTCATTATTTCAATACTTCCATAGGTAAAGTGGCATAGTTTCAACAATGGTGAAGATGACATGCACTTACACCTCAATCGTTATTTAGATCCCAAGTTAGAAATCAAACTCATACCACTCAAGACAAATACAAAGTCTATGATAAATTCACAGTTCTCTCAATAGACAGTGAAAACCTTTTTGGTAAACAACTTCTCCTGATTCACAAGTACCAATATTTTGATAAATCCATAAGTCTATAAAAATAAACATTATTCAGCAAAAAATGGAGCCCATCTCACGTCAAAACCTTTGAGGAGCAGTACAGCTGATAGACCACCTTGCTCAATGCCGGTCCCATGTTCCTAAAAACATAAATGATGATAAAAGAAGTCTTAAAATTAATCAGCATAGAAATCAATTCACATTAATAGTTTATTAAGTTCTACTTCTACTTCTATTTGTATACACATTGATCTCCTGTTCAGCATCTTAATGAGAAGCACTTTTATGAGGTGGTGCTTTAATACGCAAATGTGTTTTGTGCTCTTATAAATCCATTACCATAAATTAATGCAATAATCCTTGCAGGAATAAATGACAACAATATTAAATTAAGGAAAAACATTATTCACGAAAGTCGATTTAGAGAATGATAGATATACAGGAAATTCATTTACATACAAAGCAGAATGTAGTAAAAAAAAAAATGATCATATGTCAAAATATGGGAAATCACATTCAGTACAGTCCAACCTCGTTATAACGAGCACTGATATAACAAGGTAGCTTTCCTGGTCCCAACTCTATGTATTTCATTGTATTTCGGCCCTGATATAACAAGGTTTCAATGTAAAGAGATAATTTCTCTGGTCCCAAGTACCTCGTTATAACAAGGTTGGACTGAATAATGAAAATCTACTAACAGCTTAGAGTTAATTTAGAGTACTTGTGTAAAGAAATTGAAATTGAAACAATATCAACTAGAAATGAAAATAATTTGATTTCACTTTCATTACCAATACCAGATATAATTCTTACTTTAAAGAAGTGTATTACCTCTGTGACTGGCCATACTTGATCTTAGCCAACATCTTCTCTTGATCTGAAGGAAGACTGCAGGATTCATACGCCCTCAGAAGACTAAAATCAAGAACACAACACAAAAATTGTATATAATAACTTCATTGTTTCAATAAATGCATGCAGGTAAAGCCTGTACAATTTATGGATATACAGTAAAAAGATCACTATAAAGATCACAAAATCAGCTTTTTTTTTTAAAAGGTGAGTTTCCCGGTCTTATGTCATTGTATTCTTTCATATTTTTCCCCTTTTATAAAAAAAAAATCATTATAAAGAGGTAGAATATTTAA
Organism: Temnopleurus reevesii; assembly: GCA_036244855.1. Classification (NCBI taxonomy): domain Eukaryota; kingdom Metazoa; phylum Echinodermata; class Echinoidea; order Temnopleuroida; family Temnopleuridae; genus Temnopleurus; species Temnopleurus reevesii. The sequence goes on from BQKZ01000965.1 coordinate 72,949, forward strand.
TCCCAAGTACCTCTTTATATAGATATTCCACTGTATTAGAGTGTTGCAACAAATGAAAGGCATATATACATGTAGATATACTTTGGTTGTTTAACCCTAAATAGGCCGGGCTATTGTGGGAGTTCTTATAGCTAGAGGCCCCCCTTTCTGTTCTCGGCCGTCGATCGCGCTATCGCCGCGAAAATTTGCACTCGAGTAGAATATCATGTAAACTACAAATTTGCATCATCAGATTTTCGAAAAAATACACTGTTTATTAATGCTAATTCATGCATATAAATGTATTTTGTGCTCTAAATCACAAAATACTGGTGATAGAAAGCTACTTTTTGGTATAGGTATTCCTAGTATCATATCTAGCAATACATGTGCCACATAAAAAAAATTGCACCGACAAATTTAATTTCCTATGTTTTTTTATTGTTTTTTAAATTTCTTATGTATTTTATTGGGTTTTTTTTACCTTTTGTTTTCTATTGTTTTTTGAGCAAAATATATTGCAAATATTTTTTCAAGCATAATTATGCTAAAATGAATTGATGACACACAATTTGCATTGACTTTGTACACAAAATCACGTTTTGGAGCAGTTTTAAGGCTGACATGCGTGTATAAAATGTTACGTAACGTAACGGTTGGTCTGATTTCCGTGAAAACGGTCTTAAAGTTGCGGGAAACTTGAAAGTTAGGGTTCATCACAATGCCTTGTCAATTTTCACCATAATTTAGTAACTTTAATTTCTTCAAAATAACATATTTTATGACAGATTTAGAAGAAACATGTCCTTTCTTACTCTGTAGGTGTCTTGTAGAGTTGTGTAAGAGCAAAAGCCTTTTCTGCTGTCATACCACTAAACTGTAGCAGCTGCTTGGCAAATATCTCTGTCACTGTCATTTCCTTCAAAGCAAAATACATNGAGTATGTAGAGTATCATGTAAAACACAAATTTGCATCATCAGATTTTCGAAAAAATACACTGTTTATCTTTAATTAATTAATTATGCTAATTTATGCATATAAATGTATTTTGTGCTCTAAATCACAAAATACTGGTGATAGAAAGCTCCTTTTTGGTATAGGTATTCCTAGTATCATACCTAGCAATACATGTATCACATAACAAAATTGCACCGACAAATTTAATTTCCTATGTTTTTTATTGTTTCTTCAATTTCTTATGTATTTTAGTGGGTTTTTTTACCTTTTGTTTTCTATTGTTTTTTTTAGCAAAATATATTGCAAATATTTTTTCACGCATAATTATGCTAAAATGAATTGATGACACACAATTTGCATTGACTTTGTACACAAGATCACGTTTTGGAGCAGTTTTGAGGCTGACATGCGTGTATAAAATGTTACGTAACGTTGTAACGGTTGGTCCGATTTCCGTGAAAACGGTCTTAAAAGTTGCAGAAAACTTGAAAGTTGGGGTTAATTACAATTCCTTGTCAATTTACACCATATATTAGTAACTTTAATTTCGTCAAAATAACATATTTTATGACAGATCTAGAAGAAACATGTCTTTTCTTACTCTGTAGGTGTCTTGTAGAGTTGTGTAAGAGCAAAGGCCTTTTCTGCTGTCATACCACTAAACTGTAGCAGCTGCTTGGCAAATATCTCTGTCACTGTCATTTCCTTCAAAGCAAAATACATGAGAGCAATGTTCAGTAAATGATGTCAACAAGTATTCGATCATAAGCTAAAACCTACTGTCCAATAAATATTCTCTTCTTAAACAGGGTTTGTTGGATGGAAAAGTGTAAATCTTGAAAAAAAACCCTTTTGAACAAATTTTATATGAAAAATATGGCTTGAATGGTGAAAGAACAATAAAATAACAATTAAAATGACTTCCAAGCAATTTCAACATGCCAGTGTGTGAATTTGCTGTTATTTCTTTGTGTGAATGAGGGTTTTAAAATCTCACTTTTAGCCATTTTCACATACAGTGAAGGACACTCATACAATTTTGTTTCCTTCTGCCTGAGAAATGCATTTCAAAATGCAGTGCATATAAATATCTCCTTTCTATGTTCAATCCTGTAAAAAAAAATATGCAAAAGACCTTCCTACTCCCCTATGTTTCTAACTTGCTATTTCTCAATTTCCCTGCACTGTATTTGCTTCCTCTTTAAAGTCTTTCATCTATCTCCAGCATACGAAAAGTATTTGTATCAATGCATCTAACAAGTAACAAGTCAGACTAAATCCAGTAGGTACCTGGATATAGATCTTTAGTAAGACTGAGAATTGCAGAAGACAATAAATAGAATAGTTGAATACCTTATTTTTGACTGAAGATTCATTGAATTCTGGAAATGAAAGACAGGATTCTTGATCAGGGTGTTTACTGGCTGAATCTCCCAGGCGTAACATATCTTCCCTTCCATATGCTTTTATCGTCTTGTGCTGGAATCAAACAAAGGGTAAAACAATCAATAATGAAGTGTTCAAAATATGTCTCTAGAAAACATTTTCAAACATCATTCTAAAGAATACTTCTTCACTAGATAAATGAGCTTTATTCCATCTCAATCTGTCCAGCCAGTGGAAAGTTATGACTCTTTTTGCGGAGCAATGTAAGATCAAATTTGTGGTCTTTTGTCTTGCATGAACTGAAATGTGTAGAGACAACATAAGATATGCCCCAATTTTGATTGTGATGAAAAATAGCTCATTCCTCTGGTGAAGAAGTACATTCTAGTAATATGGCTTTAGAAATATTGTGAATATAGCTAATTTTTTAGACGACACTTTTATTGGGACAATTTGCATTTTAGAGTTATTCTAAAGCATATATCTGGATGAGACTTCATAATATATCACAATATTATATCAATTTTTAAAATTGTTTCATTTATCCATTACTTTAGCAATATGTAAAATATCAATGTGAAACATAAAATATTTGAACAATCTTTACATGCCGATAGCCACTTTGATCATATAAATGACATGCCTGCTTTAAAAATCCTATAATATACAGACCTTACATGTGTGGTTGACCTTATTACATGTTACTGAGGCGTCAAACCTTGTGGACTCCTACAAAAGCCTTTTAAAATTAGACGTGCCTCCTTGCTCTGCTTTGCATGATTCAGGACAAATAAACACATGGAGCTGTCACATGACAAGCTGTCACATGAACAGCCTCCATCCAGGTTTATTTCTTATAAATCATACAGTCATATGGCATATACTGGGCGACTATGCTTCATGTCTTAACATTTCATATCTTCATTGATATTTTGTTCCAATTACACTATCAACTATATAAAAGTAGTGTTTACAAAGTTTATAGGGGTGAGTAAAAGGAAAGCAAGTCAAATCTGACTCTCGTGACAAAGTATACTCACCATGTACATACTATTGAGGTATCTCGTCATGATTGTGAGGTAGGCAGCAGATTCCTTGCTGTCACGAGTATTCTTCACAAAGAACCCATCAATAACCTAAACACACATGAAAACAATGTACATACAAACTTAACTAAATATCATTTACTCTTAGTATTATTTTGAGAAGAATGGATGGATGACTACAATTTATAAAGAACAGATATCTTCATTATTGATGTTATTGATTATTTTGAGAGTATTTGGAAGGGGAAGGTAAATATGTAAATATGGTACTACATTGAGAATGAAATCAAGAATCAGCTTTGAACCCCAATCTCTATTTTTTTTTCTTTACCTATTTAACATTGTATAATGACTCGTTTCATGAATTTTATAGTTGCAACATCACTAGCCATCTACCTATTAGAAAGAACTAGATAAAAAAAGTTGCTTTGTTCAATGTATCTTGTCTTACATTTTTCCCACACCATCATAGCTATATTCAAACAAACAGCCATCACAGCTGTGCGTGTGTGTCTGTGTGTGTGTGTGTGTGTGTGTTTATTAACCTGTGTGTTGACAGCAGATTGCATCAGAGTAGAAGCAGGAATAGATAAATGATCAGCTGAACCAAATTCTTCTACCAGGTAGATGGGATGACCAAGACCGCATTGCTTGAGACGAAACTAATCATACAGAAAAATGCAAATAGCAATTTTATTATGGTAATAAAAATGAATGTTTGCAAAGAGTTCCATCCACTGATATAAGCGCTCAAGGCACTTAGAAATGGAACACAGATGAAAATATGTAATACTATACATTGCAAAATGTGTAAAAAAAGTTATTAGAGTATGTGTCTAACAAGAACTTGGACTGGTATTTCAATTGCAAGTCAGTTTGATTGGATTGTCTTAATATCACTCTAAAGTGATTCTAAAGATAACATCTTAACAATACAATGCTTGTGCTCTTGGTACAGGTCTGCTGATGGGGAAAATACCAAGTTCTCACTTTGTTATTGTAGTCATTTCTGAACTGACAAAAAAATGTGGAAATTATTCAACTCTCAAGAAAAAAAATAAGATCCTTATGAAAATTTGGGGTCCTTACAAGACTTTGTATGTACTACACAAGTGACTCCTGTTGTTAATTTGTGACAGTTTATGTCAGAATAATTTCTGATTTCACAGTATGTCGTCGATCATATTCAGAATAAGTCAAAAGATTTTTTTTTTAACCGCCGAATTATCAGATATAAATGCAAAAGTTTCCTTTGCAAAGAAATTAAATTTTGAAAAGGAACAAGAAAATGGTTTAAACATTTTTGCACCTGTTAAAAAAAATAAGTGGTTCTAGTTTCTTCAAGCACACAGCAATGATATGCTTTTTACAGTAAATCTAAATTAAATCAATAACTAATGCCATAGACAATATTAGTTTTCTCAACTTTCGAAGGTGAATGAATGTCAGACAAATTTTATTTAGTTAACACCAACCTTTTGTTCTTTGAATCGTCCATCTTGAATACTGGAGCACAGATCGTCCATCCTCTTGCGCTCCACGACATAGTCGAGAACAGCCTCTCTCCTCTGAGGCATCTGTAGCATGCCTGGTATAGCGCTACCCTTCTCTCTGGCTACCCAGAGGAAGTCACCCACTTGGAGCTTCCTCACATCTAGATTCACTCCATTCTTCTGCAGTTCTTTCAAAAGGATGTGCTTCCGCCCCTTCCCTTCCCTATGAGACAAAATGATGACTAAAATGAACCTTAAACACTAGGAACAGGAAGTAGTGATAGTGGAGAAGAAAAGTTTTTTGTTAAAAAGAAAAACATCTTGCCCCTCCAGAGCTTTGTTTAAAAAAATGCAGTAGTGGTGATGGTGGTGGTGATGGTTGTGACAAATGGGTAATTGCTAAACTTCTAAAGATATTTTCAATGGATTAATGAAATTTCTTTCTATAAGACTTTCAGAAATTCTGGGTCTTTGGAAAGTATCATTTGCAGAAGAAAAATGTGAGACGCCTAATAAAGAGAGAACAATTTTTTTTTCTGCAGGAAGGTATGAAACCTGGATGATATCATTATGGAATGATTTATGTTGTCAGACTAAATATATTTTTGTCAAGTGAGAGAGGTAAACATTTAAATAGTTGATATTACCTTCCACCTATGCCTGTTGTTTCACAATTATCCACACACAAGATGACATCAAACTGACAAGGTCGGAGGGTAAACAAGGGATCAGGGATATCTATGCTTGACCCAGTCCTGTCTTTATCAAATGTTATCTTCTCACTATCTTGTCTGTAACATAAGCAGAGATTCAGAAAGAATAAAAATAGTCATATGAAATAATTTTGTACAAAGTTGTATCAGTATTAAAATAATACAATTCAACCAAAAATATTCATTGACAATGTGAAAGGAGTTGATGAACAACATATTACTATATCAGCCCCATCTCTTGAGTCAACTGAATTTAAAAAAAAATTGATCTCTTTCCCCCTCCAAAAAATTACCATACCATGGTTATACACTATTTGTCTGCAGAACTCAATAAAAACATATAATGATATTTAACAGTTTCAACTATTAATAGATAATCTTCTCATTGAAGATGTATTTGAATTCTCATGAAAATAATCAGACAAAAGATATGAAAAAAGGGGGAAGAATAAAAAAGAGAACACTTCTTCAATAGCATTCTTGATTTGTTTTCAGTCATTTTAAACACAACATCCCCACTAAACAGCTTACCTATGATTGCCGTATGATGATGAACTTAGTGGCAAGGTTGAACTTGTATGGCTACTAGAATGCATGGTAGGGACATGTAAGGAGTTGGTTGGTCTTGAGCTTGAACAGCTACTTGTTGATTGCTTTGTCATTATTATATGACTTTTTGGCTCTTGTACTGTGTGGTGAAAACAAGAAAAGAGGTAAATGTTGAATTGAGGGATCTAGATACTACTCCAGTGCAAGATTACAAAAGGCCTTTTTATCTAGCTAAACAAACTTTTGTAATCAAACATTGGAACAATTTTTGGTTCATAAATATTTAAATGACAAACATTATCATTTGACACAAAATTGGTTCTCTTTTATTGTTTCTTCATGCAATAGTTGAGGTATAGAAATTTAAGAGCATTACATCAAAATTATAAATAAGGCATGTAAAAGAAAAGTCTTTTTAGAGGTTAAAAAATCAAGGGGGCTGGATTTACATAACTTATGAAACGATACAATCGCTGAAAAGGTAGGATGGGATGCGATATATTAAAAAGTATCAAATATGTGCCAACCAAAATCATAATCCTTGCTTTCTCTATCCTTTTTTTGGTTATTAAGGGGGTACTAGGACCCAAGAACACAATCATGTCATTTAATGCATTGCACCTGTCTCCATAGAAAAAGTTTAATTGTCTATTCATGACAAATGCTTTTGGTGCAGCGATGACACTCCTGTCCAATTGTATGGCATACTTACTTTTTTTTTTGTATTAAATCAAATTTGCATTTTAACATTCTGACTAATTACTTACATCTATTGAGTTTGGCACCCCTCATCCAAATGAAAACAGTGGAAACTTGGTATAAAGAGATCTGATAAAACAAATTATCTGATATAAAGAGGTACAAAATCTGGTCCCAGCTCTTTATAATGAATTGTGGTTTTTTTTTCAACTCGGCTATAAGGAGATTACTGCTAAAACAAGGTATTTTGATGGTCCCAAGCACCTCATTATACTGAGTTTCAACTGTTCAAAGATTAGGATTTCAGGCTGGCAGCCCTGGTACATTCTCACCACATGATGCCATCTGAGAGGCCGGGCATACTTCAGCAGCATCATCGTTGTGAAGGAAGGCATAGCACCAACCTACAGGAGCACTCCTTTCTCTCTCTATCTCATACCGTAGTGATGAACATAGCAGTGTGGACTCATTACACTTGATTAAAAAGCCAACACCACTATCTGAAATCATAGATGTACATTAAAGTGAAAATCTCAAGGATTATTGGACTTTTGATATTTCACAAAGGACCACAGAAATGCATGGGAATGGATAATATTATAAAATTGGATTGGGCAATGAATAATGCACATGAGCAGAAACATGTTGAAGAAAATTAGTTGTTGTTTTTCTAAGCGATTTATAAAAAGAAAAGTTGACTTGATTTACAGTTTCATTGGTTATGAATGATATAAATCTGTATATATCATAAGATGCTTTTGAGAAGTACAGTGACAATGTCAGAAAAAAAAATGCAAGCTCAATTAAAGTGATCAATAGATCAATAAAAAGAAAATTAATTGCCATTATGGCTTCCTGCACATACAAAGCATTGATAAGAATACATACCATTGACGGTGACTGCTGCCCGATCTTTCAATGTCACTTCTTGCCCTTCATCATTGATATACCAGTAACTTGGTACCTTTGAAGCTGATCTGGAAAAATACAAATTATTGGAAGTTTGGTAAGGATAACATCAGAGAATTTTATATTCCAGACTGTGTGTAAATGTAAATAAGGGTGTTACGCTGAGAGTATAGCTACTGGTATAGACTACTGTTCAATGTCTGAGGTTTTGAGTTGATGTGTACGTTTTCTCAAAAGGGAGAAGAAAAAAAACATTTCATTTGAAGGAATGACATAAAGTAAGGGCTTTCATACAAACAAGGGCAAGTCCAAGAAAGTGTTATGACAGGCCTGTTCAATACACACTGAATTTAAAGAGGATCTGAGGTCACAAAATATAATTTGTATATTATCAAAATGCATGAAATCAAAATTGAAATCAAAATTGACTCCTACAGTAGTTATGGGGTACGAATCAAATAAACAGTTTGCTTGCGATCCATGTGTGGAACTTAATTCCTACTTCACTCTGGCTTCTAGAATGCACATGCAGTCGTGTCCATAACACTGCTTCAAGGGTGTTGGCTTTTCTCCATGCCAGCCGGCTTTACATTAATCATGATTAACATTCAGTTTAAAAAATGCAATGTATAAGAAACTAAAAAGCTTAATGGATTGTTTAGGGAATATGGTTTTATGTGTATTACCCACCAGCAAACAATTGTCTTTTGGCCTCAGAGACTTTTGTTAGGAATTTCATACAACAGCGTGCCAAGAGTAACACTGTTAAAGTAATGGACAAGGCACTTTCATATATATGTCCTCATGTTCTCAACATACCCTCTTGAAGAGAGGCCTGGCCCCCGATGTTCTGGTTCAACCGGTATGACATCATCAAAGGAGGGTATTCGAGGCAGGTGATCTGGGTCAGGTCGAGAGATTGTACAAGGTCGAGATGTTGGGCTAGCTCCAGAGGGCGTACGAGGTCCTGTTAAAGTTTGCTGGACACCAGCAGCTTCTATCTTCTCTGCAAGGGTGCACCCAGACTCAGTAATCACATACCTGTAGAAGAAGAATTATGTCTCTTCTTGGTCAATAGTGGTATAACATTCTAAAAATATTTAAAACACAACATAGTAAGCACAGTCAGTAATCCTAAAACATTGAACTTTATCATTTCACAACCAGAATATACTGTATATTTTCACGTTTCAGGACCAGTCTGACATTTTAGCATGTTTATTATTTTTCTGTGTTGTATCCATATGAATGTGCATCATGCTGAGTGAAATTTGTGAAAATAAAACCATCATGAAAGTATGTGCATTATAAAGTTCCTATTTGTGTTAACACACAGGGTTTCATTTTTTTGTCTTACATCTGAAATTACTTTTGAAAGTAAGGAAAATTATTAGGTAAGCATAAGGTCAAAATGGAGCTTCATGTATTATTGATGTCCTACTTCTTGCAGCTACATGTATTACGATCATCATTTTTTCTAACAATAAACACCTAGATAAAAATACATACATACTGTCTCTAGCAATAATGTTAGCAATAGAGTGACAAGAAATATTGCCAATATTATTGTGAGGACTCCAAGACATAGTTTCTGTTTTTTCTACTCACCTTGCTGGATTGCCTTCCTTAATAACATGTCCCTTTGAGATGAGAGTGCTCATGGAGGACCATGCGGTGTAATGGCTACCAGGCTCAGGCTAGGATTAATACAATGAGAGATTTGTTTTTATTCTCATCCATGTAGTTCTCATTGGTTATATAGTATCAAAATTAGGAAAAAGTAACATACACATTAGTAAACAAATTTTCAACTTCGCAAAAATAGTAAATAAAGAGGTCATAGGGGAAAAATGTTAAGAAGTATATAATATGATGTTTACAATGGATATATAAATATGGAACAATGCATGCCTCCAATTGACTGTCAAACTGTTACAAGATCGTTAGTGATTATAATGTTTTGTTTGCATTGCGATAAATTATGCGGCTGAATTACCATAAACAATTTCTATGTAGAGGAGGATGGCATTAGCTGAAATTTTTTTTAAAAATACAGTCGGGTTTACTAAAAGGAACAATTTGGCAAATGCATGGCTATAACAATATAAATGATATATTGCATGATTATATTCTGTTTTTTTTTTTTAAATTTAAGTTACATAGGTTAACTGGACAACAAAATTGGACTAGACACTTACAATCTTCATAGATGTATCACACAACGGCTGGGCGGCATCTTGTAACTCTGTCTTGTTCATGTATCCCTTACTAAATGGTCTCTACATTCCAAACAGGAAGAAAAAAAATATTTTACATCAAATTCAATCAAATTCAATTAAGTGGAGACGTTGTGGTGTAGTGGTTGTGAATTTCCCCTTTCAACTAGAGGGTCATAGGTTTGACTCCTACCCATGGCGTCAAATTCATTCAGCAAGAAATTCATCCACATTGTGCTGCACTCAACCCAGGTGAGGTGAATGGGTACCTGGCAGGAATATCTACATGGATACCTTGAAATGCCTAGTGCGCTGCGGATGGCTGCCGGGCTAAAACCAGGTTAATAATAATGTAAAGCGCCTTGAGCACTCAGCCTTGAGCACTCAGCAGAGTGGATACGTGCGCTATATAAATTGCATCTATTATAACTATTATTATCATCTGATCTCCAGATTTGCCATACAAGCAGAAAGAGTTCTAACATCTCTTTCTGCTTGTGTGTTTAAAATGCAGTTAGGCCCCTGAATTAAAACTATTTAATCAAAACACATATGTATGCTCAATGAGCTTGAAAGATTATACAAGAATACAGAGATGCCTTTATAAAAGAAAATGCAACATCTTCTAAAATAGTGTTGATAACACAGGAAAATAACATTGGCTCAAAATCATACAAGAAATGATCACAATAAAAGCACTTCAAGGTACAATTATCAGATAAACCTCAGAGATAAACATTTGAGATAACTTGCAAAAATACTTAGAAAGGTAATAAACGTGTCTCAGACTCGTACATCAATCAGGGATACCAATTTAGCTTTTTAGTCTGTCAAAATAAGCATACTTGAGGAGTATAAGTTATGGTTGTCCTTACAGAGTAGTTTCTGTAGAGTGCGAGGATCAAGCTGTAAGGACCAGACCTGTGGAGTGGTATGTACTCCCTGCCTCGTTTGTTGTAACCTCCGGGTGTGGCCTGTATCAGGGAGAAAAACAACAGCTTATATCAATATTAATAAACATTTTGTTTACTATTTAGTATGCAGTTATTTGCAGTCTAATATGGAGACTGGGATGAGATAAAAATGTAGTCAAACCTAAATAAAATCAAATTACAAAATGGTAATGTCTGTAAATGAATGCTCTTTCAAGTAAAAGTGCAATCCTTCATGTATCACCATGCTGTAAAAAAATTATTCAAACTTTTCAAAGTATTGATTCAACAAACAGTGGGCAGATTGATGGTAATCCTCATGTTACATTATGGATAAACCTGTTGAATCTAATGCAGAAATTGACTGTGCTATGTAGTAATGTAGATGATAAAATCATTTGACATAAAGTTGTGGTATAATATGCCTCCGACCTTCCCCCAAACCTACCTTTCTTTTCCGAGTTGGTGTAGGAACAGCCATTTCATAATCATCACTGTCTGCATCTACATCATGCACTGTGCTGGAACTTTCTTCTGCTGTGGGAAAGATTATCATATAACTTTATCAAAAGACTATTGTACTTCATTCAAGCAATCTTATAACAAAACTAATCTACAATCATGAAACCTATCTAATCTGTATTTTTTAATGTCTTGCTGAATGGCATTCCTAGAATCCTTGTGTAGGATTTCAAATTTATTGAAATTCAGACAAGTGAACAACTCAGGACAACAGATCCTTGAAATGAAAAATAATCAAAGTAAGGAGGGAAGTGTATCCTGAATTTCAGCAAGAAACAAGAAATATTTGTGGCAGATATTGCCTAAATCAATCAAGCCATAAGTAAAATACCAAAAACACTTAAAACAAATACAAATTCAGTAGTTGACATGGGAAGAGCAATCATACATACGTACAGTACACTCAGCTAGAATAGAGGGTTGTTATTTTCAAATTTTAAAAATCACTGTACACAAGTCTAGGGGCATTATAATGATTGAACATTTCAGAGGTACACATATTTACGGTTGCAAAGTTAGCAAAAGTAAAACCCCAGCAAAGATGCGCTGACATTAGCTGTGATGTGATCGAATGCATGAGAATACAACTGAAAGTCAGTCTAATTTTTACTGAAACTTTTGAGGAGACTTGCATGGGAAGTTGCAGTACTTGAGTATAGAGGCATGAGAAATACCTTGATTTGCCTTGTGTTCTTCAAGTTTCTTATCCAGCATACTGCATATCTTGTCACCAAAGTTATCTAGAATCTTAGCAGCTTTTCCTGAATGTAATGGTATTGGATACTTCTTCAGTGCAGCCAATGCCTAGGGAAAGTGAAAGAAAGAATAACAATTGAAACACCACCTCTGGCTGTCTTTGGCACACACTTCGTTAAGCTATTTTATCAACAAAAGCATACAAGGACAATTTTCATAATGTAAAGCTTTCAGCGCCATGAGCAACGATAAGGTGGACCTGTGCACTATACAAGTAGCCACCATTATTATTATAATTACAATCAATCTATCTTGCCAAAGCCAAATCTGTTGGGAATGAAGAAAAAGCTTGGAGTAAAGTTGACTTATGATGGGTGAAAACAATAAAATACAAGTAAAAAAGGGACTTGAAAAGACCTTCGAATCATTAGTGATGATATGACTTAGCAATGCAAGGTTGACTAGTTAAGCAAGGTTGATTGTACATATGATGCAGTAGATGTGGAATTGAGCCTCAATGCGGGGGCAAAAAATGATGAAAACGCATTCCAAGAATTTGCACTAAAATTTTGCAGGGAACCAGAGAATCATGAGGGGCCAGACCTGGTTTATTCATTGACTTATTTTAGGAGTTTAGCAATAGCACAGTCAGTATCATTTTATTCAGTGCACACAATGGGGACATTTCAATCCACCTGGAGTACTTGTGTGTATAGAAATGCATGCAGTTTCAGCGAGAAGGGACTTAAAGCACGATATCGCCATGTTTCATGATTTGGGCAGAAACTATATGGCGCTGTCGTATCAATTCGCCCATCATATTAATTCGTACATCATATGAATTTCTACAAAATCGATGAAATATTACAAATCTGACATCACCATCGTAACGAGCATTGTTTATTTGCCT
>BQKZ01000966.1:0-50013 GCA_036244855.1 Temnopleurus reevesii
AGCAATTTGTTATTCAATACTTTTAGATTCGTTAATTGTGGAAATTGGTTACATTTGGGCAGTCGTGTATTTGAGGTGATTAGAATCTAGTTTGATTGAGGGTGAACTGAGTGATTGTGATTGTGATCTCCGAAGTTTACATGCGGAGGGACAACAACAAGAGAAAAATTAGAGAGAGAAATGAGAGAAATCCTGACGGAGAGAGTGAGAACTAACTTATGCCTGTAGTTTAGTTGGATTTGAATAAATGACTATAATCATGATAATTAAGGCAAAATGATGGTTGAAAAAGTATTTAGATATCATTTGGAATTTGTATTCATAAATTCATGGCTTTTTATTTTAAGCCCCATCTCACTTCTGAAAATAAAGAAACACAAAGGTAAGACTGAATGTTGTCTTCAGACTCTCTTTCGGTGGTTATTTTTATAATGCGGTCTCATCATTGATTGCTGTTTTCTTAGAGGTTAAAGATATCTCTGAATGTTCAATCCACTGCCTACAGAGAATATGAAGCCTAGGCTTCGGACTAAAGTTAGATTGAATGAAGCCCAAGAAATGGCATCACTTCCTCAGTTGCAAACTTCAGTTGATAGTGTATAATGGGAGGTCTAATATCTGGACACAAGGTATTAGCTTTAAAAAAGAATAAAGTCAATGAATATCTTATTAAATTTTGATCAGATCATTTTTGATGAAATATAGGCTACATTCCTCAAATTTTTGTACTCTAGAATATTGGGCATCCTGCTATGCATCCCAACGCTTCATCTCATCGAGTGCTAGTTACAACATTTATGTCAATGGTGCACAGATGAGCATCTAGGTGCACAGAAGGATGCCTACACCATATGATCGGATTATTAATTTGTATAATTTTCTCTGAGTTTTTTTTATATTGGATGGATGGATGGATGCACAATGATACATGTTTATGCTCTAATTAATGACTGGCATCCTTTAGTGTAGACCTATAATCCATTATCAAGTGTAGCGGACAAAGAATTCAATTTCAAATCGGCAGGTATGAGTTATAAAGTGAGAACAGGCATGCTGTAAGAAGTCATCTGAAAGACACTCCCCCAAATTTTAGTGAAATGTATTTATCTACCTTTGTCATCAAAACTTGAAAATCAAATATTTTTCAGAAATCAACATTGTTTGTAGAAGCAAAATAATTTTCCTTTAAAATCATTTTTTTTATTAGTCGCATGGAATGAGTGCTACTACATGTACATCATGTAGCAATAAGCATGCACAAATTATGCAAAGCAGTTGAATTAAGAGCCCTGGAATTATGGTAGTTTCTGTATGATACTCTTCATGATTAATGTGTGAATAATATGCCATTAAATGTGAAATAGTAAGATCAACAAGTTATTTCCTATTTTCTGTAAATTCTTTTCTGTGCATGATATATGGACTCTATCTAGAGCATTCTTCCTTGCATGGCATTTATTTTGAATATACTCATAACAAGTATAATGAAATTATGATAAGTCTTTATTTTTAATTGAGTTAATGTTTTCGTAATGGTGTTTGCATGATCATTTACCAATTGCATTGCAAAGGCAAAGATTGTACAGATTTTTAATGGATTCACAAGTAACCTTCATTCAAGTATGTACAATACTGTACATGTAAATGTAGGTACTTATGCTGTATATTGCTCTGCACTGAAGAAAACATTTCATAAACAGAATGTGTTATGTCTGCACAGATTAACTAGACTGGGGTTTAAAAGTAAAATTGATATCCCCTAGGCTCAGTGCAGAAGTTGTTTAAAATTGCTTTCTATGGGACTGTGACTGTGCGTGCTGCCAGAGATGGAATTGTTGTATCCGTTTAATAAACCTACTGGTTTTAAATGTGTCATTTCACATTAGTCAGGACTTCCTTTCTGAGATTAGCGCTGCATCTTGTATTTCCATAACATCCTGAAACATGTTTATATGTAGTACCACATGTGTGCAGAGTCACCAGGTTTATGGGACAAAGTTCTCATGTGTTTTCATGTCACTTCTCAGTATGCTTTCATGTCATAGATGTATTATTATCGGTCAACTCTGACTAATTCAAGCTTTTCTAGGTCAAATTATCACCTACTTGAAGACCAAAATAATTTTTGGAACAAATGGTACAAAACCTGCGTAAGTTAGAATTTTTGTAAGTTGAAGACATTTCCATGATCCCAAGAGATTCGACTTAGGCAGGGTAATCTGTATTTCACCCAGGTGCTATTTAGGTAAGTAGGAAACAACTGTCTTGAGGTTAGGTTTAGCAGTGTGTGCTCAGAATCCAGTGACTGGGTAATGAGCGCTTTGGTCAGTAGATACCTGGTGACTGGTTGTGGTTGGTTACAGATTATTATTCCAAGTTCATTAGCCTGAAGTTTCATTTTAAAATCCAGATTTTTGAGATTTACAGTCAATCTGCCTACACCTTCATTAGGATGAAGATAGAAAGGATAAATTGTTTCAGCAGATATATTTCGAAATTTGCATTCATCCCTCAGGAGATTGTGGATTAATTTCTCTTTATTACTTTTATTTGTTTCAGGATTTGCATATTTATGATTTGATAACTCCTCGCTATGAATTAGCTGCTTGATATGAAGAGTCTTATGAGATCCCCCCGTGTATATCTTGCTGATAATTGCTATTTATATAGCGTGGGTATCAACTTTGTTGTGGGCTCAAGGTGCGTAGGTTTCAATACCCTGGCTATAGTCAGGCTATAGCCATCGATACACTGGCACAAGGTAACAGAGCATTTTGAGGAATGAATCTTCCTTTCTGGTATCATATCACCTCACCTCACCTGGGTTAAGTGCAGCACAGTGTGGATGAATTTTGCTGAAGGAAAGTAGTGCAATGAGTAGAATTTGAAGCTGCGTTGAAAGGCGAGGGTTAGAAACACTACGCCACGATGATTTCACAGATCATGTTCATGAATCATTGAATTAGAATCTGTCTTTTTATTGGAATGTTGGGAGGTTTGTTTATTGTAGAGAATCCTTGGAAACAAAGTTAGTCAGCTGTTTGTTGTAGGCAATCTATGTGAGGTGCGGACTGTCTGTACAAAATTTGCCCAGTTTGATAATGCCATTGGGACCACAGGTTACCTGGTTAAATGTGTAACTATACATTTGTAGATAGATAAGGTCTATTTAGGATATTAAACTGCATTTTGTCTATCCATGGCACATGTGATTAAGCTCCATTATCATTTTGATCTGATATTGTTTAGATATGTTTGTTTAATCATTTTCAGCAGGGGTATTGCAAGAGATTGCCTATAAAATTAATATTTTCAAGCCGTGTTATGAATTGTAGAAATGTTTATTGTGTTGTATACAAGTACTATATGTTCAAAACTTCAGAGAATGTTGCCACTAAAGAAGAATTTACAAAGTGACTATGCCATCTTAATAGAGTGAAAACTATTTATAGCAAGTTATAACAAGGTCCTCGGGAACATGAAAGTTACTTGGTTAAAATTAAGTCAAAAAAGAGCTTGAGCTTTCGATCCTAGCAGAATCTTTATAATCATAAGCAAAATGACAAGGAAATAAAGTGAACACACAAGTATATCCATTATTGGATAAGAAGTTTCAGCAGAACTTTCTCTTTATTTATTTGGTTAAAATTAATGTGTATCAGGTTTCTCTCTACATCAGGGTAAAAAAGAGAGGACTATCAAGAGCTAATTCCAATAAAATAATCTTGTTACATTAGGGATCTTGTTACATCCATCATCTTTATATGACTTTTTTTGTTCCACTGTATCAATTCATGGCAAAGAATAAAAATTCAGAATGAGATGGATCGAACATATTGGCTTTTTTCATATCTTTTTTGTTTCAGTGTTGCACAATTCATTTTTCGCATTCTGGACAAAAACATTTGATATTCAGCAAAAATTGAATAAGAAGTAATTTGTTGGTGACACCTTATGGATGAGATATTTATATCCATGACAAAATATCTAAGATATTTAAAACCACATTTTAGACAGCCCTTTGAAGAAAAAAAAGAAACGCTTTTATCAGGCCTGGCTTTTATGATATTCAGTATTGACAAAGTTGTGTCTCTTTGTCAGCCTCACTGTCTTTCCTTTTCCTCTTTATTCCCTTAAATTTTGAAAAAGAAAATTGCTCATTCCAGCAATAAGAGAAAATGCGTGCGAGAGCCAGAAAATGCAGAACCATTCCAATGATAACAATGGTGACTTTATTAGAAATCAAATCCCTGGATTAAGTGCTTATGTCCTGCAATGTTGAAGAAAAATGGAATCAGGCTATTCAAAATATGTTCCTACTGGTGCTATACATGTTCTGTTCGGGATTTTAGGGCAAATCTGTATAGATGTACCCGTACGTGTAGGTAGCTTCATTCCACAGATATTTGATGTGTGAGGTGAAGGGCGTGTTTTGTTGTGAACGCCCTTGAACTACAATAGTTGCGCAGTAAAACTGTATGGGAACTTGTTGACTGTGTCGGATCCTAAATGCACATCCTGTATCAATGTATGGGAATTGAATATTTTATGTACATGATGTACGTGTAGGACATATTGATGTCAAAGTTTCTTTCTCTTCTCCCCCCCCCCCCCCCCCCTCTTCTCTCCCCTCCTCTCTTCTTTCCCCTCCTCTCCCCCCCCCCCCCCTCTCTCTCTCAACTTCTCTTTCTGCGACTCACTTCTTTCTGCGACTCACTTCTTTCTCTCCTCTCTTTATGTAGGTAATTTGTAATTAAATGAGGGTCATTTTATATTGCTAGATGACTGCAAGTTACACTCTAATTATACAAAGTTGTTAAGATAATCGGGAACAAACACCTCACAGTAAAACTATATTTTATTTCATGATTTGACTGAATAGGAACCCCAATTTGAATTTTTTTTTTTACGAATATTACTATGTAGGCCTACATGTACATTCAACTTTTTAATCTTTTGGAATTTTACATGATTGCCAAAATGGTGATTGATAAAGATAACCAAGTTGTATGGAAGTTTTTGGAAAAGTAGACTACTTGTACATTGTACCTCTTACGTATCTAAGTTGTGGACCATAAGTTTCTTATTAAGTTCTGAATCATAGGAAATAGCAACTTGATGTGTTTCCTTTTAGAACTGTTAGGCCAAATTCACCTCTGCCCCGAGTGCTAGACAAATCCTGGCGAATAATTTATTGATACTCATGGAACAGTACATGTACATTAAGCCTATATAGATACTCTATGTACTGCTGTACTTATTCTTCTGTGTTTAAAGGGGTTCAATTACTACATGTTTGAGTGAGTATCAAAGCTTTGAATAAGTTTTGTGTTTGCCCATGGCACCATGTCTTAACTGTCTATTGTATCATGATGTCATTTCTGTATGGTCTTGGCAGGAATCTAATCATTCCAGGAAGCCATTGAACTATGAAAATATTCAATTTTTTTCCACATGAATTGTGTGAATTTGCCCTCCATATTTCACCAAGAGCGCAGTGTGGTGTATCCCCTCTTCTTTCCTATTTTCTTGTATCCCCCACAATCTTTTTGTCATGATTGACAATGTACCTTTCAGTGGCCTCCAACAATGGAGGAGGAATGTTGACAAACTACTACAAATATAAAAGTAGTCCAATATTTTTTTTCTTCTCCAAGCAGAGTGGAAATTTTGTACATGTACTCAATATGTCACCAGCTTTTTGTATTATTGTATATTGATGCATATTTTGGGAAGTTTCAAGCATGTTTTGGGAATGTTGTAGCAGTGTCAACATGTTTCCAGTATGTCCATAAAGCAGAACAGAAAAGCTGTGGTGAGAACTACCTTATATTTTTGTATTTTGCACTTTTTACATTTTCAGACGTTTTTGTAAGAGTTACAGAAGTACAATCTATCATCGCGTTGCGAGAATTAGGTCTGTAACTTTGCAGAAGTCTGCACACTTTGGAATGTGTAAAATGCTACCTAATAATGAAACAAGGATATTCATAATTAGCAACGTACGAGGGATGGAGTAGGGCCAGTTTTATTAGCATGATTGAGGCTACATGTATAAGTGCGTATGGGATGTTATTGTTTTCAAAACTCTGTGAGCTTTAGCAATTAATGGGTATGTAAGGTCTGATCTGCATACAAATTGTAGGAAGTTGTGAAGAGATATTCTACGTATATGGTCATTTAATAAAATAACAATAATAATAATGATAATGATGATGATGATAACAACAACAACAATTACAATGATAATAATAATAGTAATAATAATAATGATGATAATGATGATGATAATAATTATCATATCACTAACAATTATGAGCAACAATTTTGAATCTGATGGAAAGATGCTTTATACATATATGCTCATTATTATTATTATCTCGGTGAATTCTTGCCTTCTTCCAATTAATTGAAATCATCTAAGCACTTAACAAAATAAATGTATACAAAGATAAATATTATACAGAAAAGTTAATACATTATGGATACTATTTCATTCAATCTGCCTTGTAATAGATTCTGTGCTGTATTCCGAAATACAAGTAAATAGTGATTTATGTACCTTTCCAGACATCTCATTATTTATTTTGGTGTGTAATAATTTGATAAAACAAATATTCCCTCAGTCAGGTGAGTTACTGCAATGTACACACTGTATATGAGTGCACAGTGTACAGTAAGTTCAATGTACACGTATGTTTGTCCTTGCTTTGATGTCATGTGTTTAATGCTAATCTAGTGTTGTGGTAATGGAATTCCATTTAAAAGGAAAGTGGATCAATGTGATTTTCAAATGTTATGAAATAAAATTGACAGGTTGTTCAACCCTAGCCATTTAAACAATAAATAAAACAAACAAGCAATTCCTTTTATTTATAGGAATTTTGAAATACAACCATTTTGTACCCTTACGTAAATGTTTACCACTTGTAAATTTCCCCTAAATTGAATGCTCCTAAAAATTTCTGGTTTCATATGATACATACTATATGTAATTCAGTTTTATTCTGAACAAGTTTCCAGTTTCATGTAAAGACATGTATGTAATGTATCTCTTAAATTTTTTTTTATATTGAAAGGGTATGTACATGTTCATGTACAAGCATGTTTAGTTGCAAGAAAATTTGGTGTACTGAAAATAATTGCTAAAAGTTCACAATGATTACAGTGTTTGCCCCATGAGGTCATACAGGAGATGAGCCTATGTCTCAATGTTTGAAAAGTTTGATTTATCCAAAATTCAAGATTGTAATTACAATCGTTATTTAATATTCTTACATGTATAGGTAATGCTATGAGTGAATAAAGTATTTTCACTTCAGTTCATTTATTCCTCTCTAAAAAAATCATTAAAAACACACAAGATCAAAAAACTTTGATGATGTATATTTGAATTTAGTTTCTAAGCATTCTGATAATAATAAGATTATGTTAATGTAGTATGTTGGCGATCTGATGATAAATATAATTCTTTTGCATGATTTCACATCGGTTATACTCCTGTAGATTATTCTGGAAAAACCTGATGCCTTACTACGTAATCCTTACATGAATGTTGATAATCACGATATTGAAATTTGTTTGGAGATTCTAGAATAATTTTACATAGTGATGCATCGCTAACTCCTTTAAACTTTCAAAGCATAGTGACTTTTGTTGACATTTACACCACAGGAAAATCCCTGCACGAACCCAGAGCCTGATTATTGTTAACTTAATTAGAGTTGGCATAACTTAAGGCTTTGCGACTTCATATTTGTGTGTCATAAAGCTACATGTACATGGTATTAGCAATGCAACATTATGATGCTGCGTGGGAATTCGACTGCTAATCATACAATGAAGTGTTTATATTGTGCATCTAATATACTGTATTTTTTTGTTGTATGATAAAAGTCTCAATCTAGAACACAATAATGACAGTGTTTGGTTATATACATGAGAACTGATACAAAGTCATAGTCTACATTTACTGTAATGCTATGCTTTGATGTGTCATTGTAAAATTGAATAATTTGTAAGTTGTATTTTATTGAAATTTTTCAAACATGTAAATATCATCATTTAGGAAAGCATAATGTGAAGCTTGATCAAAAGAAGGTTGTGAAATATTTTGGATAGCCTCTAGCAGACTATATTTTGTATTTTCTGCATGTTTATAAATCTGTAAACATCACCAGTATCCAAGTAAACACTTGCTGGCCACACCATACCGAAGGACATTTTAAAATGTACTTTGTTTGGCATTCAACATTTAAGAGGATAGCCCTACATGTATGTCAAATTGGCACTACATGTACTCAGCGGCTGCCGGGCCCATAATCTAAATGGTCAAAAAGAATTTCAGTTTCTCATGATAAAATTTGTAGACCTAATAATTTTTAATTTATAATCAGTGTACATGTAGTTTTTAAAAAGTGTTTTAGAATCTTGAAATGTTATTGTTCAAAGTTACATGTAGAAAAAAAAAAATCAAAATTTTGTTGTATATCATTTCCAAAGTATCTCAACTATTCTTTCTCATATCATCTATTATCAGGTCAATGCGATAGTTCCCTTCCTGTGGTAACTTCTGACCCCCACAGCACTAGATGCACAGCAACGGACATTCACTTACTCATCTCAAGACAAGGCCAGTAACCGATTGATAACAACAATGCCAGGACCTTGCAGTGATACAAAGAAGGAAGTTCATCATACCTGATCAGAACTAAAGCAAAGAGACCACCGGCAGTACCATGATCTAAAAACAAAAGCGTGTTGCCGATGCAGACGGAATCACACAAATTTATCGGACAGGTATCGTCAGGTTTCGGCGAATCCCTCATTAGATAGACTGCAGTGTAGGCCTACATGAGTTTCCAAGCCATACTTTCGTGTGAAGCGCTCGAGATTTGAACACCACCTGTATGTAATCATTGGATGTGTACAGGTGTATAACATAATGAAAGCAAGTGGGTATGATTAGGGCACATCGGAGAAGTGCCACAAAGACTGCAAGGTTCTCTTGCCTTTGAATCCCTCACTTGATGTATCAACTGCACAACTTACAAAGCCATTCACTTGTGCATCTCTCTGAAACTTGGAAGACTGTAACCATTGGATGTCTACAGCATACGAATAGCAAGTGGGCATGATTAGGGCGCATCTGAGAAGTGCCACAAAGATATCAAAGACTGTCCAGTTCTGTTTCCTTTGACCAGTTTGATAGAGCAGCCATGGAGTTAGATGAAAGAGGCAAGCATGTGATGCTTTCCAGATTCATGAAGATGACCCAGCTTGATTCTGGTTTTGCTCATGATCTTTTAGAAGGTAAGTAACTAAAAATACAAACATGTTCAAAGACTATAAAATGTTTTCAGAATACTTTGAAAATACAAACTTTCTATCTAGGCTTTTATATTACTGTGAACAGTATATCACTTTATCAAAATCATTCATTATACTGCTCAAAATTCCAGAACGTGTGCAAAATTCATAGACTGGCTTAACTTTGTTGATCATTTTGTGTGCAAATTTTGTGACCATTTTACTGGGTATTGTGTGAATGTTTCTAAAGAAATAGTTTTTTTTAGGACAATGTATCTGTTTTTTTATGTTTCATGTCTGAACTACATTGTTTTGTATGCTGGGATAAAATGTTCCATATTTGCATTATACAATCTCATACCAAAGGATTACACTATTGATAAATATTTTTGACGAAATTAGTTTGCAGCATTGGAGTTTGTACACTCTACATGTAATTTGACCTCGATTTGAGAGGAAACAATTGTTTGTCTGTCGCTCTGATAATTGTAAATGGATGATTGATGATATAGGAAGCTCTTGTTGGCGAAGTTCAGCAAGAGTTCAAAGTCTATCATTAAAGTTCAAGTTTGTTCAATTTTGGGTTATCATTCCATGTTTTGCTTCTGCCTTTACCGCTGCTGCTTATTCGACTGAAGGTAATTCTATCGGCATATTTTCTGTTTGGTCTTGTGCTCTTCCAATAGTGTTACTGTACAGTACATACCTGTATTGTGTGAAAGGAATGGGAAGGATCTTTATTATAAAACTTTTGAGAGCAGAATCATCCAAATATATTGAGTTAAAAGTAGAAAGTAGAAAAGAAGCAAAGAATTGTCTGTAACATACGGTACATAGGTACATTATATGATGCATGCTCAAGTATTCAAGCACTTCCTTGACAATATGTTGCATTTAACGACATGTATTTTTAGCCTGTATTATGTCACTGTCAGTGCAGCATTTTTGCATGGTTTTGTTACTTCAGCTACAGTGCAAATCATTATTCTTGCTACCTACGTGTGTTTTCACTATACAGTGCAAAAGCTCAGAATATTAGGTATGTTCCATTGTGATCCATCGTCCTCAAGTTTATAGTGATAATAGGGAAGCCAAGAATTTTGATTTACCTGTACACCTTTGCATCGTATAATTATTGTGTTTTTGGATTCTTTTTTTTTTCTAGGTCAAAGGTGGAACTTTGATGCAGCAGTAAGAGATTTCAAGGAACTCCAAGGTCAAAGACGTCTCTCTTTTCAGAGACAACCCCCTCAGAAGATCTCTTCAAAGCAAGCACCTCCTCAGAAGATGTCACCCCCAAACGGCCAAATGGTACAGCCCCATGTTGATAGAAACTCCCCAAGGATTAATGGTAGAAATGGCCATCCCACTACGCAGAATGGGGGAGGGACATCCCCAAATGCATTGCGTCAACCACAGCTTAGAGATCCACCCAAGTCTCCAGGTAAAGATTTGTATTATAAGGTGAAAATTTAAAAAGCAATGGCTAACTTGTCGAGAATCAAAATATGTTTATAAGTAATATAAGTTTACTTGTCCTGTATATTTGAAGGTAAAAGAGTTAAAACTAATAAGTCATCAGGGAATAGCCAGTCCCTGATGAATTACCACAACACACTATGCATGGATAAACCTGTGCTGAAATTCCAAAGGCCTAACATCAAATGGTTTCCAAGCGCTGATCTATTTTTACGACTTTTGAAGATTTAATTTTTATTTTGTTCCGCCGTTATTTTAGATATTCCTAGTTTCAAAGATATCAAGTGGGTCATATCCATATAAACTGATTTCGCAATGATTTTATATTATTATAAAATAATGGCCAATTCCATTGTGACTTATGGGACATTTGATACATTTTTCCATCAAACTGAAGAGTATCTCTAGAAAAGCAGCTGCAGGAATATTGTTTAACTTTATTAATATGCAAGAAGAGTGTTCATACTTGCTATATACAAAATTGTAAGCATTCAGCTAGGTTGNTATGCTATGATCTTGAAATGTGTATAGAAACTATATGTCATGGTATATATCCCCAACATTTACATTTCTTTAATCTTTACCAAAACTATACATGGGCTTTAACTTTGTTGGAAAATTGAATGAACACTTAACTTAATCAGTCGGTTGAATGTTGATCATTCTAAAAACAGGAATCACCTGAAATTTTTAAGTTCAACGGTCCAGTATATTTCCAGATACAAGTGAGTTAACACTGATTTTGATGAACTGACCAGTCGCTGATGAATTACTGTAACACACTATGTACGGATAAACCTCTGCTGGAGTTCCGAAGACCCAAAGCCACATGCTTTCCGAGCGCTTATCTAATTTTGCTCTTTATGGAAATTAGAAAATGTCTATTTTATTCCGTCATACCTCATGAGATTCAAAGAGATCAAATCGGTCACATAGACTGATTTTGCGATTATTTGGTATTGTGAAATATTGCATTTAAACATCCCTTTAATAAGACTTTGTCCTACTTGTCGTACATTTTCATTATTGGTCATCATGTATTTGCATTTATATTTTCCTCTTTAGGTACAAAGAGATTAAACCGAGGTCTGTCAGCAGTGAATCCTAAACTAGTAAGCACCAGTCGTCAGAGAGTAAAAGACGATGAAGAGAGTCATAACTATCAGCTGGTAGACACTCCAAGGTTTACATTCATCCTACCAGACCTGTTCGTCTTCCCAGCAGACTTTCGTGCCTTTGTAGAGAAAGATCTCATCGACTCATGTACAATGGTCAACCTGGAAAATTCAGGTAACAAAAATTTATCATTTTTTCCTCAGAAATATCTGCATTAGTAAAATTTGATCTTATAGGGGGATTCACACTTGATATTCATTTGCTATCAGTAAATAACGAAAAATGAGAGGAACAAATTACCAAAATGTTTGTAAAATCTGAAAATCCTTTCAAAATCTATTTGTTTTCTAAAAAATTTTAAGTGATATTTGCTGACCGAGTTCGCCGAGTTGGCAACTTTGACAGAACATGTGACGATTCTGCATGAATTTTAAGATTTTACTCTTGCAGTTCTGTTCACTGAAAATTTGTGTGTGGGGGGGGGGGGGGGCGCAGGTGAGGTGAAGAGATCAAACGTTGTGCTCACTAACGAGCATCCATTGCAAATTTCATCAAAGATTCAGTGCCATATATTATCACATTAATTATGTTTCAAAATCGAATATGAACAGGGAAAGGCTGAAGGGGAATAAGGTTATGAGTCTTAATTTTTACGAATAGATCGCTCCCATTCCATTTTTTTAAATTCACTACATGATTTAAATTCATGTACATTTAAGTACATGATTCAGTTTAGTCGTAATAAAGATATATCATGATGTCGCAGTATATGTAACAGTACATGAATGTAAACAAACACCTTCCCACAGCACATTGGCTTAATGCCAGCTTCATTACATGCACATACATAGAGAAACGCAAATTGCATTTCCTATAAATCAAAATGACCATGAGAAAACCAATTTTCTACAAGATTACGTCAGGTATTGCCTTCTCCCGAAATTACATCCAATGTTGAAGTTGTATCTAAATTTGCTTGATCTGTACATTCTGAATTTATGATGAATATACGTATGACTTAATGGGTCTTTCCCAAGTTGGAGTTAATGTTGACATTACTCTTGGGTATCATTCTCACTGTTGAAGCTTATAAATTTGAAGTTTACTGTGTTGGGAAATTCATTTTCTATCTTGCCTTGTAATAAAACATCAATTATTTTCCTCATTTTAAGGACACATTTACTACATGAGCATTTTTTTTAAATGTAAACTCGATCAAATGCATAATTGAAACTTGATTTATTTTCCAGTTGATATATTTTTCTTCCAAACTTCCTGTTTCATATCACCAATTCTGTGCTTACACCATGTTTCTATCTCTCTCTCTCTATCTATTCTTGTCTCTTATTCATTTGAATTTATTCCAGTACCTTTCCCCAACTCTCTATCGCTCTCAATCATTATCCCTTTTCTGTCCCATGTTTCATTTACTTCTTCATTTCCCCCAAATTGTCTTTCCCTCCATTCATCTATCATTCCCCAACCAGACTTCCTCGATTCCCTCTGCTTTAACTTCTATAACAAAATATTACAACAAAATATTACAAGAAAATATGTAGTTACGTATAAAGTGCAAATCAAAACTCTTCTGTAATCAATTATAAAAAATGTCAGAAAAACATACAGCCCAAAGAATTTGCGCCGATGAAATTCGGAGGTCGCGGGATCAGTTGAGGAACGCGCTCTATTAGGGGGAACGTGGAAATGAGGGTGAGACAGCCAAATAAAATACGGATAGAATATAGACTAGGGAATCATTAACCAGTGGAACCAAATATCTTAGGTATTTGGTGATTCACATTTTAATTTTGTCACCCTTTTTCTGGAAGGTGTTATGATACAAAGAAATTTAGTTGTTTATATTTCTTTGTATCATGATGTCCATGAAGTTCATTGATGTGTTCTTTATTTACTGTTCATTTTGTTGAAAGAGAAATTCCAATCATAATCATCAATATTTGTTTTAATGGCCTTTGTTTCCTATAATTTATTCCAGTAGAGTAAATAAGCATATTGTTTTGTATTGTTTTTTATCGATTTATCAACCTATTGCATTGATACTCCTGTTTACAGTCATACGTGTGGACATTTTTGAATGATGGATAGCTGATAAAAGGATAAACATGGGATCAGCATTTGCTATTAATTTATACTCTAAAACCAATTATTTGTTTGTGTTGGGTATTTGATGTAGGAATCGGGCAAAAGTAATATTAAAGATCAAGATTTGATACTTGTTTTGAATAATTGTTATTTATTAACCGGTCTTTTTCTCTTACGTTACCCTACAGGTTATCTAAACTGGTGGGAGAAAACAGGGGCATGTTCTAAGCTCTGGCCCATGTCAACAACAGGAGATGGGAACTGCCTTCTCCATGCAGCATCGTTAGGTAAAACACTAATCTTTATCCCTCATAAAACCAGAATTTTTGCAGAAAGGGGCAGGGGAGGGTAATTATTTTTATGTGTGAATAAAGAATAATTTCAATTTAAGTGAGGTCTTGTTCAGACTGGATAAGGTTGGATGGTTGCTGAGATATTTGTTTCAAGGTGACTGGTTTTAATTTTGCCTTTATATGAATAATATACAAATAGATGCAAATTTATTGTTATATTTATGATAATAATAAACTGTACTTATTTAGCGCATATCACTGCTGAAGCATTCCCTATGCACTTTGTACGTAAAGTTATGACTATGTAGATCTTTTTCCCCCTGCTTATCTTCAATCCAGTATGTGTAGCAGTAAATACGTTAAAAGGTTTTGTTTGGGAGAGTTGAGAGGATCTAGTAATTTCCACATACATGTAGACATGAAATAAATAGAGTCATTGTTAGACATTTTTTCCCAACAGTGCAATCCGTTCGTAATGTGTTATAAGAGGAGCTGATAACATTTGGTTAGAAGTGAAAGGTCATAGGAGTTGCAATGAAAAACAGTGATATTGCGATAATTTGATAATATGTGGACATTATTAAACATAACACAATGTATATGAAAAAAAATATAATCAGAACAAAATGTTGGCTGTATATATATGTCGATGACGTTCAAATGAATAAATTCCACATTCCATACTAGGGACAAACATCAAATTTCCTCAGCTGATATGAATGTGACAATGTGAGCATTATCAAGCAGGTATCATTAGTCAATATTTTCGCTTTAAATGTCATCCAGGTATGTGGGGCTTTCATGACCGGCAGCTGACGCTACGTAAGGCCTTATACAAGGATCTTTCTGACCATCAGCACACAGCACATATGCAGAAGCTGAAGAGAAGATGGCGCTGGCAGCAGTCACTAGCCAATAAAGAGGTATACATCAAATTTATTGTTTTCATTTTGTTTTCCAAACGAGACCTAAAATATTTGTTATCAATATCCGCCAATGGATTAAATCAAAACCTTTAACGAGGCATGTCAGTTGAAAAAACTTTGTATGGCAGCAATGAATGAAATCATAATGGAGAGAAGAGACAGCTTGTGATGAGTTACGAAACATTGACTTGGCTACCAGCATAAAAGCATGTTAGTAAATATTTTAAACTGTATGGAGAACACCCTGAAACAAACTCTCTCCCTCTTTCTTGTTATTTTTTCCCCCGGGCACATGCCTACTTGTACTCTCGGTGGTGCAAAAAAGGCAAATTAATATTTCTAATTCAATGTATTTCTTCAATGTATGTATGAATAATTCATCCATTTTGTTATTCATGTTCTGAATTAAAATAATATGAAATTTCTGCATTATGGACATTTTAGGATCAGTCTTTGCATATGAACTGAATCATACATCTTTAAAATTTTCAATGAGTCCTGACTCTAAATTAGCTCTGAAGCAGTCCTCCATTTTATCATCCTTAACTTTCGATTAAAAAAAATTAATGTTCTTTTCAGATTTTATTAAGCCAAGAAAATAGAATTCAAAACAAAGTGTATAATAAAAACTATTCAAAGAAGGAAAAATTTACTGTTTGTAGTAATAGCAAGTTGGAGCTGAAATTTTGAGCTGAAATAATTATGATCGAAGTGTCCCATAGATTTATCTACAGTACCTATAGTCCATAGGTCCTATGCAGACTGTAGTAACAGCTCCAATTGAAAAAGCCTGAAACAAATAGTAATATTGTTAAAAAAAGGCTCTTTCAGATGAAATAATAATGTTTACAGCATTTATTTAGTTCCTATAAATTGTATCTCATAACATAATGCAACGTTGAAGTAAAAAGGGGCATGTATGTTACCAGCCTCGCTTTTTTTAATGCATGCCCCTCCATCTCTGTAACTTAATAAGCTTTGCTGCTCAGATATAAAGCATTATTGTAACTTTAAATATGTAAATGTTACTTTTTCTGTTGCCAAATCATTATAATTTCATGTTCAAATTGTTAAAATAGTATTGAAATGGAAAATATATCAAATCAAATCAAATTGATGTATCTTGTGAATGTCTCTTTACAGTCTGGCTTGGTTTATTCAGAAGAGGAATGGGAGGAGGAATGGAAGAGTCTTCTCAAGCTGGCTTCCACCATCCCAAGGAATTATAAGTTCAAGAACAATGGCAAAAAGCCCATGGGAGGAGGGTAAGAATATTTTTTTCTTTCTATGGAGAACGTCCCCCCCCCCCTCAATGTGAAAAGGGAAATGATAGATACAGTATACAATGCTCTCCAGCAGAGGGCTTTCCCTCTCACTGTGTTAATATCGGCAAAAAAGGAGGATTGTATATTTATTATAAAGCCCTTTATTTTTAGTCTTCTCCTTATATTCCAGTTTTCTACCAATCTAGTAGTAAATGAAATAATTCTCAACAGTTGACTTATGTATGTTAATAGACTTTACTTTATATTGAGATTGAAAACTTGAATACGTGACCTGTACACTGCAAGGATCTTGCACAATTTATTTCAATTATGAAACAGTCAGCTCAGTAGTGTTAGGGGTTTTTGATGCATGCAATATGCAAGCAACATTGTGTGTAATCTTGGGATTGATCTTACTTGTTAAGGTTTTGGGTTGACCTCTCAAGATCCTGACATATTTCCAGTAGTTTTTTTTTTAATGTAAAATCAGTTTTGGGGCCTTTTCACTCATTCAACACCATGACTGAACTTGAAATCACCCAATACACTTGATTGGTGGTCACCATTTTTATATTTTCATATCCCTTAACATATTCTCAAATCTGTAATGGTGCACTGTACTTGTTTGATAAACCAGTTTTTCATTCTAATCTTATAGTTTTTATGTATGCATGAATTATTTTTTAATTAAAAAATTCTATTTACAGACCTTTGCCCTCTGTAGTTGAAGACCAAGACTACATCGATGATGATGAAGAAATCATGTATGAAAGCCTGGAGGAGTTCCATGTATTCGTCCTCTGCCACATCCTCCGTCGTCCCATCATCATCGTAGCTGACACCGTCCTTCGTGACACCCAGGGGCAGCCCCTCGCCCCTATCCCGTTTGGTGGTATCTATCTACCGGTGGAACTGCACCCCATGGAGTGCCATCGATCCCCCCTTGTTCTCACCTATGATGCTTCTCACTTCTCGGCTCTGGTTCCCATGGAGGTGGATAGCCATAGAGATATGGAGCTGAAGAAGAGACCTCCAGGTAAATGAAGAAAATGATAATACTCAAATTTATATCACATTTTTTCAGAGGATACAAAGCGCTGCATCTGAAGGCCTACTTTAGCTACATTAAAATTATAAAGATGGGTTTGAGATGTTTCTTGAAAACTTTGAGCGACTTAATATTGCAGAGAGATGCAGGGAGACTTTTCCAAATTCGTGGTGGAAAGGAATGAAAAGAATTGAAACTATCCTGTTTTTTTATGCCTCCGATGTTTTCGGATTGTCCGTCCGTCCGTGCGTTCGTCCGGACCTTGTTACCGCGATAAGTTCAGAACCGCTGGACGGGTTTTGACCAAACTTGGCTCAAGCATGTATAAGTATGTGAGGATGAACTGATTAGATTTTGGGTTCAATGGGTCAAAGGTCAAAGGTCACAGGNATTTATTCCAGTAGAGTAAATAAGCATATTGTTTTGTATTGTTTTTTATTGATTCATTAACCTATTGCATTGATACTCCTGTTTACAGTCATACGTGTGGACATTTTTGAATGATGGATAGCTGATAAAAGGATAAACATGGGATCAGCATTTGCTATTAATTTATACTCTAAAACCAATTATTTGTTTGTGTTGGGTATTTGATGTAGGAATCGGGCAAAAGTAATATTAAAGATCAAGATTTGATACTTGTTTTAAATAATTGTTATTTATTAACCGGTCTTTTTCTCTTACGTTACCCTACAGGTTATCTAAACTGGTGGGAGAAAACAGGGGCATGTTCTAAGCTCTGGCCCATGTCAACAACAGGAGATGGGAACTGCCTTCTCCATGCAGCATCGTTAGGTAAAACACTAATCTTTATCCCTCATAAAACCAGAATTTTTGCAGAAAGGGGCAGGGGAGGGTAATTATTTTTATGTGTGAATAAAGAATAATTTAAATTTAAGTGAGGTCTTGTTCAGACTGGATAAGGTTGGATGGTTGCTGAGATATTTGTTTCAAGGTGACTGGTTTTAATTTTGCCTTTATATGAATAATATACAAATAGATGCAAATTTATTGTTATATTTATGATAATAATAAACTGTACTTATTTAGCGCATATCACTGCTGAAGCATTCCCTATGCACTTTGTACGTAAAGTTATGACTATGTAGATCTTTTTCCCCCTGCTTATCTTCAATCCAGTATGTGTAGCAGTAAATACGTTAAAAGGTTTTGTTTGGGAGAGTTGAGAGGATCTAGTAATTTCCACATACATGTAGACATGAAATAAATAGAGTCATTGTTAGACATTTTTTCCCAACAGTGCAATCCGTTCGTAATGTGTTATAAGAGGAGCTGATAACATTTGGTTAGAAGTGAAAGGTCATAGGAGTTGCAATGAAAAACAGTGATATTGCGATAATTTGATAATATGTGGACATTATTAAACATAACACAATGTATATGAAAAAAAATATAATCAGAACAAAATGTTGGCTGTATATATATGTCGATGACGTTCAAATGAATAAATTCCACATTCCATACTAGGGACAAACATCAAATTTCCTCAGCTGATATGAATGTGACAATGTGAGCATTATCAAGCAGGTATCATTAGTCAATATTTTCGCTTTAAATGTCATCCAGGTATGTGGGGCTTTCATGACCGGCAGCTGACGCTACGTAAGGCCTTATACAAGGATCTTTCAGACCATCAGCACACAGCACATATGCAGAAGCTGAAGNGTAATAACAGAGGAAATGGCACAGGTGGAACAAAGAGGATATGACGTTTTCTGCTGTAGACAGAGTGCTATATATTAAGTTTCATTTGTCTATTGATTCTAAAGAGAATGCTTTGTTTATATATATGAATCTATAATTAGACTTCCTTATTCTTGCTATTAGTTTTGTAGTGATATGTCAACATTTTATATTCTGTGATCTAGAAAGATCCTATTTTTATTTGCATCCAATTAAATATTAGAAATTCACAAGTCCAATGAATCCAGACTAAAAAGATTGTAGATTTAAGTATGGAAGTTATTGATAGTTAGGTTTGGAGACTTGTCCAACCTTTTGTTTTCATTGTAAGCTTTTGACCACCCCTTGGGCTTTGATGTGTTTTGAGAGAGTTAGAAGTCTTTCTCTTTATCTTTTTTTTATAATTAATTCATAGAATGAGAAAAACTGACCACGAAATATTAGAATATGAAAATTGAGCAAAGAAATTGGGGCTCCATCGGGATTCGAACCCGAGACCTCTGGATTGCTAGACCAGCGCTCTAGCGCCTGAGCTATAGCAAGCCCTTCTGCGGTGTTCGTCCCAGGAACCCCTTTCGATGCTCTAGTGGTCAGAAGCTATAAGAACCTGGAATAAACCCGAGGCTGAAAAGTCAACCGGGAGTAAATGCGAGGGATTATTTATATTATTTATATATTAAAAAAAGCTGCATCACTTCACCGTGATGAATGCTTTTTTCCTCGACATTACTTTTCCAGAAATTGTTCTCAATGTCAATTATTTCAAAACTATGTAGTTATTATTATTGCTTATTTTGTTTGATTCCCAGTGATCCCCATCACAGATTCCAACCATCAGCTCCTCACCCTCCATTTCATTGTGGACCCCGGCATAGGATGGCAGTGGAAAGATGAGAACCACAACGTTGACAAGGTCATAGGTTCCGACGACGACACATCCTCTCGTAAGCTGATCTACAGTCCCGAGGATAAGCTGCAGCTCCTGCAGAAGTACATGGAGCTGGTGAGGCTGGAGATACCGGAGGTGCATCATCAGGAGAGTATGTCTCCCTCGCAGGGTGAAGAATGGGAGCTGCTACCGCCCAAGGAGAATGGCATGAAAACTGTCAAGGTATGTCTACCTTGTGGCATGGTTCAAATTGTCAAAAGTATTTCCACTGTAATGGTCGTGAACAAAAATCCCTGTTCTAGCCTGAAGTGTAAATGAATTGGCTGATTGGGTAAAAGGAAATGTATCCATGATTAACCAATTTACCTCTATTTCAAATGTGTCAATTTGTCTTGAAATGCAGTTTAATGCTATTTATGGCAACATGGATATTATCGTGATTGTGTATATAAAGATATACAGGTGACACATTGAGATGTTTTCAACAAATAAAATAAACTTCTATTTCTCTAATCTTTTGCGCTGCTATTGAAACCAGCCAATGTAACCATATGAATGTGATGTTTGCACATTTTAATAAAAAACATGAAGGGCTATTGAATCATTGCAGTTAGTTTTTCTAAATAAGATATAACTTAAGTATATGTATCCTAAAGGCATCCTTTATCTTTCTTTGCAGATTGAAGTAGCCAGAAGTAACTCCAGTGGGTAAGAGAAGAGTGACAGGAGCAGTGGCAAAGAAAAGGAAAAATCACGGTCCTTCGGCAAAAAGCTCAAGCACTTTGCAGGACTCGACAAAGGCAAGAAGGGATCATCCCGAAAAGACGGGCGTGAACATTTCCACATCATCGAAGAGAAGAATCAGGGCAGTAAGACTCCGCCTCATGTGACCATACAGGATGTTTGCGATAGGTCGGTCATTGTGGCATCGAAGATGGACGATAAAAGATTACAGGGTCATGAGGAGATGATCAGGAATTACTTGGAGACGGCGAAGGAACGCTTCCAGGATGAGATTGGGCGGAGGATGGCTGCAGATAATCGCATCAGACAACAGCAAAGGATTCAGCGACCTGTTGAGCCTTATATCGATGATGATGAAAGAACTAATGAAACTGCATATCAGTATTCGTCTCTTCCGCGTCCCCGCGTAAACGGGGCTATGTCTTCCAGGGGGAATCAGGATTACTATGATGGCGGTAGAGGCGTGCAGTATGTGAACGTCACAGGCAGCAACCCAGGTAGTCCAGCCATGGAGCGTGTCACCAGCAGTACATCGTACAACCCTGCAGCCAAGCGCCTAGGAGGAACCTACAGCCCGCAGCCGATTCGGGCGCACTACAATCAGCCTCAACCACGCTATCAAGCGCAAACCCATTCCCCTCAGCTCCAAAGAAATATTCCAATCCAGAGACTCCATATTGATGACAGGAATCAAGAAATCCGCAACAACGCCAACCCTTACGCAACCCATGTCAGGGGGAGAAGAGTGCCACAGACGGCAGAGGAAGAATCGTCCAAACAATGCCGTACTTATGGCTGCAAATACTTTGGCTCTGAAAAGACAGACTATCTTTGCTCTCATTGTTACGAGTCAATAATGCGCAAAAAGAAACCTATTATGCGATAGAAATGCCTCTGTGTTAGAATTCTGAAATAGCTCTTCAGGCACTTGCATGGAAACCATTTTTGTGTCTCATTTAGGATGTGTATCTCTGTGACCATTTCATCAGTTATGGTTAGATTTTGTTGTTTGCTCTAGGAAACTTGCAGCTCACAGAAATATTGCAACATTAGACTGCCAAGATTCAGTTTTATATTCAGGATAGATGAGAAGATCCCTTGTTCATTAAGGTAATTAAGGTAAAGATCCACTATTATGACAATATATGTTGATTTATGATACCCTGGCCATCACCCGTGTGGCTGAGAGATGTAATTTACCCTTGATTGCATACTTCCACAGTTATATCATGATAAACAACAGGCTTAATGGGAAGGATTCAAGATTTGTTCAAATGAGGGGAGAGTACTGTACATTCTCGTGTCTTATGTTAATCAATTGGTTCCCCTTCAAGGGATTGCAACAAATGATGCATGTGAACTCTAATACAAACTTAGCATATAAAAAAATAATATGAAGAAAAATATTACAAAATACATGGGACAATTTAGGGGCTCTCTCATCCACATGGTTGATGGCCAGGGTAGCATAGATCACAAGTTAACAAAAGTTGTCATATTAGCGCATTGTTTTTTCCCTACAGAATTATGCATTACCTTGATCTTGATATTTTTCTCCAACAGTGTATGCACTTTCCTTGGTCACAAGGACCTCAATTTATAAATATTTTTTAATACACTGTTTAGGCCTATCCCTTGCATATATTGTTTACCATGATTTCTGCTTTTGCGTAATTTTTTGAATAAATCTGCTCTTCTTTTTTGTTTGAAATATTTTTGTATGATAATATATTGTGTTTCTTCCACTCATACATTTGGTTACATATTTTAAAACCCTAGCTGATGACATGTGAATCAATGAAATTTTGTAAAAGATGTCATCCAATAAGAAGTGATATATTGCTAATTTTACCACTGGTCATTGTGTCACGTCTGAATTGTAAAGAGATCAGAGCTTGATATTATCTCAAATATTGTTATGTACAAATTTTTGAAATTACCTATTCACTTTTACTCCAATCACCCTTGACTTGGTGTGCACTTGTAGAGACATGAATTTTCTTCTATGTGGATGCTGTAGTCAAAATGAAAAAAAAATTTTTATGACTGCCTCAATGTTAGTCCACTAGCCAGAATTATTTGCAAAATGATACAAATGGATTATAGTCATTCAATTTCAATTTTTTGAAATGCTGTAAAATTGTTCCATATGCATATATGATAAAATTATATGAATGTCATTTTATGATTTTGATACAAATAATGTTTTGAATATAGCCACTGAGTCCTGGTCGAATGTGAAATGTTGAATTATTATTTTTTTTTATATAATGAATCATATTAAATAGATATATGAATGGAATTTTGTGTAAAATATTGAATGTTTTAAGACAGTACTAAAGAGATGCAAACAAATTTCATTGTCTGTATGTAATTAGCATTGCGCTATGATTATTTTTTAATGAAAGATATGCAATGTAAATATGAAAATTATATTTAAGCTTATAATTCAATTTGCCTTGAATCATGAACATTGTAATAATTGTATTCAAATCTATACACACTCTGAATGAACAAAGCATAGAATATTTTTTATAATTTTTATTTTTCAATTAGTTCTTTTGAAAATGAATATCTCTTGAGAATGAGTGTTTTTTTTTTTTTTTTTATATATATTGCACTGCTTTTCCATTAAGTAATCCACTACACATAATGTGTAGTGCAACAATAAATTGATAAAAATACTAGTTTTTTTTTCTGTTAATATGTACAAGTACAGTGTAAGAAACATATGATTGCATTTTTAAAACTTTACTTGCCAATGCTCTTAAAAGGAATATAGGTAGATTACTATATTTTTCTTATAGTAGATAAACATATGAATAAGACACATAAAAGCTGTTTACCAAGTGATATTGTTTGTAAGTCTGTAATAGACAATATTAAACCAAAAGCAATAAACAGATTAATTAATTAATATATGATTATGAATTGATCATAAATGGGTAGATATGTAGATAAAATAGATAACTGGATGAATGAATGAATAAGATGTAAATGACTTCATGAAGACAAGTTTATACGGGCAATTTCAAATTCCGGTACGTTTAAAAACATCTTAAGACTTTTCTTACCTTTTCCCACATTAATCAAATTGTTTTGATTCTTCTTGTTCTGTTAAACTGTAAAGCGCTATGGTACTCTCTGTTTTTAGCGCTATGGAAATAATCCATATTATTATTATTATTATTATTATTATTATTATTATGAGAAAGATTTGCTCCCACAAGTCTGCTTTTTTTATTCAAATATCAGTAGTGTCCTTGAAGTACCTGTTTTTTTTTTTTTTTTTTTTTAGTCATGAGTGTTCCTAAAATGATTACATTTCTCTAATTCATTAAGCCGGCTGACCAATATAAAAACAACAACAGGGTAGGAAATACATGGATATTTGTCCTACATGTATGTATTGTAGTGGATGCAACCATTTCTCTCTTAAGAGTTAAAGCGAACCAATTCAATACTTAAAACAAACAAAAATACATTGTTCTTATCATTACGTGGGAGGGGTTAATGCATGAATGGGTTTTGCAATGGTCACAAATGAATAGCTCTACCTGTTTTTCATAAAGTATATGCATATGAGCAAAGTAAACACATATAATTGTTCTGAATATGACAACAGATTATTTGGAATTTAGAATTTTATTGACTTTTTGACCCACCGTACCCTCGGGGTATTACAGTGCAAACATTCAAGTATACAACACTAATACACGATATTGAATGTATACAAGAAAATCACACATCGTAAACTGGACAGTAATAGATAAGATCCCCTTGGGGGAGATTGGAGAATAGAAAGTATGTTTGTTTGTTATACGAGGCATGGGGGATAGGTTGTTATGAAAAGAGTGTTAAAATCTGTACTGGAATGTTATCACCTCAAAATGTAATCACCTTAACATTATTTTTCTCTTAACGTACGGGCTGATTCAATGTCTGTACTGATTTTTAATAATATATACAAGATGTAACATAAAAAGATGAATAGATCTTTCAAAAATAGAGCTTATGCTTACTTGTGAACTAGAGTACACATATCCACTCTTCAGAGTGCTCAAGGCACTTTTGTAATATTATTGCACTGGCTATAGCCTGGGCAGTGTTTTACCAAGATAAGAAAGACTTTAAGAACGACTTTAAGATCGACTTTAAGATCGACTGGTAAGATTATTACGCATATTTAGCGTAAGAACTGATACCAGCGGATCTTCAAGTTGTTTTTAAAGTCTTTCTTCTTGTGGTTTGTAATGGCATGATTCTTTAAAACTCTATTTTTTATTATTTTTGTATTTCAGTTTATATCATTCTATACATTAAATGCAAATTTAAAGACTGACCATGTTAGCATGAATTAACCATGGTAAAGTCATCCTGATAGTTCCTATAACATTTTAGTGGAGGATTACTAAGTTTTAATTTGTATTTATTCCATCCTTCTAATGCATTTTTATCATTCATATTTTTACATGTTGATTTATTTAGATTTATTTCACATTGGATGAAACCTTCTTACACATTATCATTTTTTTACATGTAGCTTAATTATGTTTTAACTGAAATGTCACAACTCTGTTCTAAAAAGAAAGCCCAACACGAACGTTGCTGAGATAAAAGCAGAGGAAATCCTGAAAAGAAAACACTTTTTCATTGTTCTTCCATATTGCCTGTTCTCTCTTTGCACATATCTGCCTTTGAATAGATACCCTTTATTTTATTCTGTACAGTATATTCAGACATTAGGCTGATCAGAGTATATTCAATAAAAATCTAATTTTCTGAGAGAGTTTTTTAGCTTCATTTAATGCAATTCATGTACATTCGTTTTATTTTTGTTTCAATACATTTTGATGAATATGTTTACTGTAACAGTCCATGTTGATACAACCGAATTGATTGATATAATTCATATTTGATATTTACCTCTTACCATAAAGCGCAAGCAGATGAACTTACACCTTAGATTGTATTCTGTAAATAATCTTCAATGTCATTACTTAATTTCAAATGTGAACAATGCCATACAGTCATATCTGTATATATTTGTTGAAGGAATAAAGGTAATCGTGGGAAATGCATATAATTTTTTATTTTGCTTAAGTTCAGATTGTTATTATGCTTGTAGAATAAAAACAAATTATAGCCTTATTTCTTACAAAATCATATTTAAATGTGAAAATTGTCTTTTTATATGTCTATGTGCAAGAGTTATATCAAGAGATAGGTTAGTGGGGAAAAAGAAAATACAAAAATCCAATGGAAGGTTAGCATGAATATTGCCTTGGGAGATTAGAGATATGAGAAGAGAGGAAAAGAGAGAAAGAGAGAGAGAGAGAGAGAGAGGGGGGAGGAGGAGAAAGAGAGAGAGAGGGGGAGACAGGGAGAGAGAGAAATTAAGACAGATGGAGAGAGAGAGAGAAATGAAGACAGATGGAGGGAGAGAGAGAAATGAAGAGAGAGAGGGAAAGAGAGAGGGAGAGAGAGAGAAATGAGGAGAGGGGGGGGGGGGACAAAGAGGGGATAGGTGGTAATAAGGAAAGGAATAGCTGAGGAATTTAGATATAGATTTTTAAATGAGAAAAGTTTATAGGCAAGTAATACCTTTGAAAGCATTTGGGTGGAAGAAGGGAAAGTTAGGCAGGGGAGAGGGGAAGGAGAAAGGAGGGATAGAGGGAGATGAGTGAATGATGAGAGGGGGCAGAAAGTAAATCTGAGGAAGAGGGAGAACTAGTAAAGAGGAGAGTAGCCTAGAATATTAAAATGTATTGTATATGATTAAATACACTTATCAGGGAAAAAATCAGACGTGCAAGTATCTTTTTATAGTTTATTTGTATTAGCAGTTGAAAAGTTCAAGACTTTATATCACTCTGGCATGAAGAGCGGGGGTGTTGGGTGTTGCACCATATCTCGAACTCCAGTACCCCGACTGCCCCTCCAATCATAAGACTACTTCATTCCCCCATCCCCCGCACTCTTCATTCATTCATCATTCTGCTGGGAGTGAGGTGTACAGTGGACGACGGACTTTTGCTAGGTAAATATCACACATTTTCTAACAGTTTTAATCTGATTCTTTGAAATTCCGGACATTTTTCTAAATTTTGAGTAAGGATGATGGTCAGACTGGATTGTTATATTAACACTAATGATAATGTGTTTTAAATCTGTAAACTCCAATTTTTCTACCAGACTATTTTGCATACGTGGACAGGTGCATATATCGGGGCTTCGGAGCTGAACCAGCGACGAGGCGGTTGCGCCCCGAAGTCTGGCCGGGTTCTTGCACCTTCCCACGGCAACCAACCAAACACTGTACTCGGATTGTAATATAAATTTTATAATAATGATGGAGTATTATTCTGATTATGAATGATACCTCTTGATATTTGGTGGCACTTGAATACAAATGAAATATATAGCATTGTGCACTGTGCTAACCTAAATTTGTAATTTTCCTTCATAAATAGTCTGGATATATCATATGAAAATAAAGTTCATGAGACATGAATTTGTTTAGCTAATCGATGGGCAATAATAGATGTGTCTTGCTATGAACTTAGTTGCTCGAGGTATACTGAAAAAGACAATACTTTTAGACCAATTTAAACACATTCTAGCATGTTGCAAAGGCTAAAATAGAGATATTACTAGTACCACACACAAATCTTTTTGCAATTGTTTGTATACCATGCTAATATTCTGTAATAAATTTGATTATAGTTTAATAAATTTGATTATACTTGTCTGAATTAGTATCGTTTCAGTCGAACAAATATTCCCACAATTTACGAAGTAGACAGGACAAACTTATTCTAAAACTATCCGACAAAAGTGACACTTGGTGACTGCTGCGTGCCTTTAGCTGTGCTGCTCCAAAACTTTGGAACAAATTGCCAATAGAAATAAGATCATCTCCATCTGTAGTTGTTTTTAAAAACTTGTTGAAAACTCATTTATTTTTCGAAGCTTTTCAATAATTGATATTGTGTACCTTTATGCATTATTTTTGTAACAATATCCACAGATCCTAACATCACAGTGCAGTACTTAGAGTATATCCATATAGTGACTGCGCTATATAAATTATCTAATTATTATTATTTATAGTTCATTGATAATGAAATTACAAAATTCAAACCTAGCTGATATAATCCATCTCCCATTATCCCCTCAGCTATCAGATACAAAGATGGTGGTTCAGAAGATCTGTTGTATGGGGGCGGGGTACGTTGGAGGTCCGACCTGCTCTGTGATTGCTCTCAAATGCCCAGAAGTCACAGTCACCGTTGTGGACCTCAGCCAGGCGAGGATAGATGCATGGAATTCTGAGGATTTTAAGCTACCCATTTATGAGGTGAGTTGGGTCCCCAGAAATTGTTTAGATGCCCTGATCGAATTGCTATTTTTCTAAAGTGGCGCCGGTTAGTGAGAAAAGATTTTTTTTTTAATTATTTTCTAAATCTTGTTTAATACAATTCACACAACTCATTGAGAAAATAGAACTTGGAAGTGAGTGAAAGCCAAAGATCATCGAAAGCTGGAATTCCACATGTTTGTATATATACTTTTGCAGTGATTCTTCAATTTTAGTGAAAAGTATAAAAAAGAAAGTTCAGGTTGGGTCATTTTCAGAGGGTCGATCAGTTGAATCTGGGAAGTGGGAATTTTAGAAAGTTCTCTAAAATTCCCATCACCCTGTTTGAGGGCATC
Source organism: Temnopleurus reevesii (assembly GCA_036244855.1). Classification (NCBI taxonomy): domain Eukaryota; kingdom Metazoa; phylum Echinodermata; class Echinoidea; order Temnopleuroida; family Temnopleuridae; genus Temnopleurus; species Temnopleurus reevesii. The sequence continues at coordinate 28,593 of BQKZ01000966.1, forward strand.
AAAACTATGTTTTGTCTTAGCAGGATACATAACCCTGCCTTAGAAGTCCATATTATGTAAAGTTGTCTGAATGTCATGTGCAAATAGTGTGAAGATTGAAATCTACTGAAAATTTGGTTCATACATATAACCCATCAGCAAAATAATGTGAAATTTCCTAAACATGCAATAGTACAATCTTGACTCTTCTCAAATTTCTTCAAGTGAAATAGTTTCCGAAGTTGGAAAACTATGTAATTTATTAATGTTCACAAAAACCTGTGTTATCTACATCTTATAAGTGGAATTTTTTCAAAGTCAAAATTTTACTTTTTTTTATTGTTTCCAGCTCTTATGTTAACTGAATTTAGATGCATGATATTAATGGATGTTCAAGCAAATATTTTCCTTTTTAAGGCAGTAAATGAAAATTCACCCTTAACATCACATACCTTAGATTTAGGTGGTAGATTTTGATTTCCCACTGTAAACTTTGAATACAAGAAACTTGGCATTATTGTCACACATTTTATGATGAGAAAACAACCACAAATAATAGTCTTGATTTGATTTCAAGATTGAGGCTTAGTTTGCCAAACTGTATCTTTCACTCTCTGTTATTTGCCAAAATCTAAGAAGAGTCTNGCTTAGTTTGCCAAACTGTATCTTTCACTATCTGTTATTTGCCAAAATCTAAGAAGAGTCCGACTGTCATTCTGCCACGTGTTATCCAGGTACTCGGTATTACATCACTGATGATCAAATCCTATACCATCATGTTTACCAAGCCTACATATGTATTGCTTATTGAGTGCACCTTTAGATATCAATGTTCTAGTAATGTCTTTACCTGTAAGTTTACTTGTGCTGGTACCACTTAAGATTGTTTGTTAGACTTGCAGTTAATTATGTCCATATATATTTTTTTCAATTTTCTTTGAATGATTTATTGGAGAGAACCATTCAACTCCATGTATCAACAATTGTAATTTGATTTTGCTATATAGTGTTAGAAAAAAGATTGAGCACCAATTTAAAGTGAGACCCCTCAAAACTATTGTTTTGTGGAAAAATCACACAAGATAATGATGGCTCACTGCAAGCAATCAACATTCGAAAGATCTCTATTTGACAAAAAGTACATATCTCCTCCCCCCCCCCCCCCTCCTTGGCCCCTGCATTCATGAAGTATTTTGTTTAACATTCATCTAAACAATCAGAAGTTTGATCAATTAAAACAAAGTTGATTATTTATATTCTTTTGATGAAAAATATGCTAATGTTGACCATTTAATGATTTTCCTTTTTCCCCCTTTTTACCAATAGCCAAGCCTAGAGAAGGTCGTGAGAGAGTGCAGAGGAAGAAATCTATTCTTCTCGACAGATGTTGATTCTGCTATAAAAGAGGCTGATCTTATCTTCATTTCTGTCAACACCCCAACAAAGACATTTGGCTTAGGAAAGGTGAGAAGTGCATTTTTTGCTTTTATTCCATAAATTGCTACTAAAGTACTGACTATTCCTTTGATCTGCATTGAAATGTTTTTAAATTATTTATTAATTTTATTATGCTGGAATATTTGATATGTGTAATGTGTTGTATTCTGGAAACGGCTATTACAATTTTAAAGTCCATTTGTATATCTTTTTAAAAGAAGTTGAAATAAGGCTTTGAATGTATAATTAAGGATTAAATCATAATTAAGTTAATCAAGTAGTGCTCATGAAGTTCAGAGTAATTCTTTTTAGTCCATGTTCATAAAAAATATGTGGTCTCAAACAGATATTTTTAGAAAATTGTCCATTCACAAATTTTTGGTGTGGCAGTTTTAAGTCCTAGGACCACAATCCTGGCCCACAGTAGCTTGTGGGTTAAGCAATTATGTGTTATTATGATTCTTGATTATTTCTCTGACATAAATGCATCAGGATATGCTGTGACTACTTTGAAGTTTACATGCTTTAAAACATGGTGGCAGCGGTGGGATTTGTAATCTGAGTTTGTCACAGTAACTTACAAATGTTGTTTTACGTGCATAACATTTATCAATTAGGTCCATTCAAACGGAAATGAAAGCGGTTTTCAGAATCTACACAAATTTTGTGTTAGATAAATACCTTTTTGATATATTTCNTTACAAATGTTGTTTTACATGCATAACATTTATCAATTAGGTCCATTCAAACGGAAATGAAAGCGGTTTTCAGAATCTACACAAATTTTGTGTTAGATAAATACCTTTTTGATATATTTCTTTCAATGAGATTATTGTAGCTTATCTATAATAAATGCTGATAATCCATTGTTCTGTTCTGTATCCATATATCCCAATTTATTGTCTAACAAGCTTCAAGCAAGCTCTATGCCTCTAAAAACAAATTTGTCATTAAAAGCATGAAATAAGAAACCCATAGTAATCTGGCCTGTTATATTACTTACACATCTTGTAGGTAAATTGTCTTTCTTAAATGCAAGGCTTGTATAAATGAGTTTGCCATAGCACAAAGGAGGGGTGCAGCGGGTGAATAGGATTGGTCAATATTGACCAAGGGTTGATGAAAGTATATTGTATGGAATCTTATCTGTTGATTGCAAATCTTATTTGTAGTCTTGGCACATTGAACTAACCTTTAAAGAGTTTAAATGAGCATATTCTTGCTTTTACCATTTCTAAGAAGGATATTTTGTAATTCTGATAAGATCATGTTTGTCTAAAAAAATGTGTACATCTTTTGTTAAATGCGTTTATCTGCTTCCTGACTAATCAATGGCTTTTAGGAGTGGTAATGTTGCCCTGTTGTGATCATAATACTGGTTTAAGACTAATGAAAATTGCTTCTTCAAACAAATTAAAGCCTGATGTGATTTATTTGTAAATATAGAATTTCCATCTTGCCTCTTCCACTTCTTCCACGTGACTGCTTGTATGATATAATCCTTCAAATTCTTTTGAATATTGAATTCTATGTAATTAATGGTGTTTGTGCTAGCCCTGGCTTGTTGTTGTTCAAATTTGGTGGGTAGTTCTTAATCCTACTAGATTACATGTATCTACGCCTCTATAGACGTAGGGGTTATTTCATGATAAAATTTACTTTATCTGTACATGCTCATCAATAAAAACACAGTAATGTATTCAGAAAGTAGGGATTTAGTAATACATGTATAATTTATATTTGTAAATCATTTTTAGAGATTAGAAATTATATTTTCCCTAACACATGCTCAAATCAGTCATGTACTTGTCTAAAGTATGAAAAACACATGTATAAAAGAGCAGAAATACAAATTTTTGCTTGTGAAAACAAGCAACAAACAGCAAGATTGCTTTACNGTGAAAACAAGCAACAAACAGCAAGATTGCTTTAGCTATTTTATTTTCTATTTGCTTTTAAACCTGGCTACCATTTATTGGCCAGTTGATTTTTTGCCAGCTTCTCATATTTTGCAAAATGGAAGTTGAGTTGGAATGGAACAACACTGTCACAATTAATACAGCTTTCAGTCACAAATATATTTCTATAGAAAACAAACCTTACTCCCCTCATTTGAAAAAAAACCCAGATAATGCAAGTTTGCAATATATTAGGATGGTGGCATTCTCAGGGTGTAAATAAATTATTTTTGTCATATGATGTAGAATGGTCTTAATTAGTGAAAAATAACCAAAATTCTGACTAACAATTTATAGAGTGTGTCTCAATGTTTTCCTGTGCATAGGCCACATAAGGATATGAACCAGACAGCATTCATTGTTTATTTAGTTTATAGATTAGATCATAGTAATCTTACCTTTCAGTCGCATAGAATACATGTAAAATGATTAATCTTGAAAAAGGGAAGGGAATATACATGGGGTTTTATTACGCATAAGTAGTTCACCACTAAGGGCTGTAGCTAGCTTCTTTTTTTTGGGGGGGGGGGGGGGGTTGGTGTGCGTCAAAGATTTTTGACACACTAAACAATGTTCATAGAATAGCTTACACACTACATTCTACCTTGGTGAGCTGGCAACTGTAAAAAGGCTTGTTTTTTCATTCCACCAAAAAGCAGATAAGCAAAAATGAAAAAGAAAGCACAAAAAAGGTCTTTACTTACTATCAGTGAGCTGACATGTGAAAAAAAGTTTTTCGCTTCTCTCAGGTGGCTTCACAAGCAAGAAAGGGATGCATTTTGCCCCATTTAATTTTTTTATTACATAATTCTCCAGTCACATAGCAGCCTGGAAGCAGCACAATTCAACATGACTCTTTGTTCGAAGGCAGTTAGCTGTGAACTTGACAAAGAATTATGTCCAATTGTGTTGCTTCCAGCCTTCTATGTGACTGGCGCCATTATTGAGTAATTATGTTAATTACGAACTGTATTCCTATGTTAACAATATGCTACTGTTGTTGTTATCGATCGTGCAGCTATCGTCCTCTTGGTCGCTGCTCTCAATAAAATGACAATCACACCTTAAACCTCGCCTGTTATTCCTTTTGTTTTAGTGTTAATTACTGGCGTGGGGCTAAAGGTTTGTTGAACTTTGTTCAGCTCATATTTCGAAAGGGAGGTGCATTTATACCCATCGCACTCTTCGCACCCCATCTATCGACGGCCCAGCCATTTCTAATTCTGTATCCTAGTTTCCTTCGACATTGATTTATTATTTTCTGTCAATATATAGGGCAGAGCAGCAGATCTGAAATACATTGAGGCTGCCGCACGTCGTATTGCAGACGTAGCTACAGCAAATAAGATAGTGGTTGAGAAGAGTACTGTACCTGTCAAGGCTGCTCAGAGTATACAGAGGATACTTGCAGCCAATACCAGGCCTGGATGTAGATATGAGGTAATACAGGAGAAGACATGTATAATTCTTGTTTACTTCTGAAACATTTNCATTCCACTGGTGAGCTGACAATGTGTAAAAGGCTTGCTTTTTAACATTCTGCTAGCAAGCCGATACACAGAAACGAAAAAGAAAACCAAAAAGGTCTTCCTTTCCCATCAGTGAGCTAAAAATAAAAAAAATGAAAAGAAAAGAAAGCCATCGAAATGCACTGCTTTTGACTATTTTAATTTATTCACCCATAAAGGCTTGTTCAACTCAGATTTCAAAATGCAGGTCTGTTCGACCCTTCGAATGTCTCTATCGACAGCCCTGACATTTCTAATACAGTAGCATAATTTTCTCTGTCTTGTATTAATTCAGAATTGTTTAAAATGCTCCTCTTTCTCATGTTTTCTGTCAAAATTTAGGGCAGAGCAGCTGATCTTAAATACATTGAGGCTGCTGCACGTCGTATTGCAGACGTAGCTACAGCAAATAAGATAGTAGTTGAGAAGAGTACTGTACCTGTCAAGGCTGCTCAGAGTATACAGAGGATACTTGCAGCCAATACCAGGCCTGGATGTAGATATGAGGTAATACAGGAGAAGACATGTATAATTCTTGTTTACTTCTGAAACATTTAAGTGTTTCTCACTACAGCTGTATTCTTGAATTTCTTTTTGTCACTGTCCAATTTCCATCTGATATTGGTTTGCATTTTACCCCTAAATGATATTTTATGTTTTTTTTCATCGATAATTGAGAAATCTAATTTCAATTCTTTATTTTACGATGATTATTATCTGTAGAATGCCTTGTGGCACCATGAAAGTTTGATTGAATGATGATGATGATGATGATGATGATGATGATGATGATGATGATGATGATGATGATGATGATGATTATGATGATGATGAAAATTATGATTATTGGAATGATAATTTAGAGGAGCAAGAAAGTAAAAGGAGGAGAAGGGTCTAATGATGATAAAGAATTCCTATGTTGCCTCTGTATCTGCCTTCACATGATGCCTATTATTATAGCTCCAGCTGAAAAATAGATTTTCAACATTGCTATATTTGTAGAAAGTTTGTATAGGTTCCAGTCATTTTCTCATTACACTGCAATGAAAGTTGTAAAGCTTAGATGATAAATCAAAATTATGAGCATTCATTCAGGTTTTTCATTTCTTTTCTTTGATATTCCAACATTTATTCACAGGTGTTATCTAATCCAGAGTTCTTAGCAGAAGGGTCAGCCATCAATGACTTACTTAACCCAGATAGGGTGTTGATAGGTGGGGATACCTCTCACAGTGGTCTCAAGGCCATCGATGAGCTAGCATCCATCTACGAGCACTGGGTACCTGAGAAACGCATCATTAAAACCAACACTTGGTCATCAGAACTCTCTAAACTGGTAGGTTGGGAATAGTTGTATTCTATCCATAAAAGTACAACATAACATGACATAGGTCAGAAGCTGCCATTTCATTTTTACCTTGATTGCATATCATTCTATTTTTAAATGCAGTTATTAAATGATATGAAACCCGTTCTATTTTGGCGTTTTCTTTTGGTGATAAAAAAACATCTTTTATCATTAAAAGAAAACAACTCCATAAGCTGACTATGCTTGTAATTCTTTGTTGGTCTGATGTTTTCCAATAATTATTTTTTATTACCTTTTTTAAAGATGTAAAGTTTGGATATTTAATCATTTTTGTATAACTTCTGACAGATTGATTTTCTTTTTTAATTCATGCAGCATTATAGTAACATTAGTTAAAGAAAGCACCAGTAATATCAATAGTAGTAATAATTTACAACATTTATCCCTGTCATTTTTGCTTTATATTTGCCTATTGTTAGGTATATCTGATATCTTATTGTTTTCATCTTTATTCTAACTGTTGAATTGTAAAGCACTGTGGTAACCTTTTGTTAGTGCAATAGAAATAATCTATATGATTATTATTATTATTTCATAAAGTGCTTATGAAAATGTTTCCAAGCACCTATGGAGTCAATGTTTATAAAGCGCATATCGCATTGCTTTTTTATGTCCCAAATTTCTCTTTTTTATCCTCACATTTCAGGCTGCCAATGCATTCCTAGCTCAGAGGATATCTAGTATCAACTCAATCAGTGCAGTGTGTGAAGCTACTGGAGCTGATGTTAGTGAGGTAGCACATGCTATCGGTATGGACTCCAGGCTAGGACAAAAGTTTCTTCAAGCTAGTTTAGGTAAGAAGACGGTCAATTTTCAGGACATTTTTTTTATAATAGGGTCAGTTCATCACTTTTGTTAACAATATGGTTGATATATTAAAGAGAGGTCTCACAGTTATGCCAGCTTTTTTGTGAAAAGGGCCATGGCCTTTTTTTCGCAATTTGATTGCCCTTTTTTTGCAATTTGATATTTTTTGTTTCCGATGTGACGTTCTTATACTGCAATGTATCAGCCACTTTTACACAACTTGACATTCTTTGGTGTCCCTTTTATACAATATGACATCCTTTTCCTTCCAAAGCTGACATCAATTTTTGTATCAAATTTTGAAATTTGATTCCCGAAATAAGAATATAAAAATTTGCTATCTGACAAGAGTTTTTCAGAAAGATCCTTCCTGGAACACTAAAGGCATAGATATTATTTTATCACATATGCTGGAAATGTATTTTCCATAATTCTCCACCAGGTTTTGGAGGAAGTTGTTTCCAGAAAGATGTGTTAAATCTTGTTTACCTCTGTGAGGCATGCAATCTTCCAGAAGTGGCACAATACTGGCAGCAGGTATGTTTAATTATTTTGACCCCCTTTGTGATAAAGTGCATGACCATTTGTACAAAGCATGATTTGTCATAGACATTTGAAATTTTCTGTCAAATATAATGGCAATTGAAAAACACCCCAACAAACTTTTCAATGGTATATGAATTTTGTCAGGCTTTTGAATAGTTTAGCATTATTGTAATGTAGAGAATAATGCTGGCTTGCTCCTGCAGATAAAAGTTCCTCCCATGTATTAGATTTAAGGAATAAGATTTCTTTTACATTTCAAACACGGATCCACATATTTTCTTTTTTAATTCCAAATCTTACCCAAATGTCGTCTCAAAATTATCCATCAGAGTTGTGCCTGCAGTACCTTTCTAAACATACAGCTGCAGACTCATAAATATTTTTCAAAAGGAGAAATATAATTTAATTACATGCACATGTTTCATATGCTGTTATTGTATGTCAGTTCACACCTCTTTAATTGTGAGACTTCCTGATCCTCGCCAGATTAAATTGAAAACATGTGTCAACAGTCGATAAGAAATATGATACATGTTTATTGACACATTCGTCTAGATGGAATTCTTTTTTACACTCAAAATTATTTTGGACTGCTTTGAATCCTCAGTCTTTGTAATCTCTGCATCCCTTTTTTTAATGTACATTTTATATTTGTTACATTTCAAATATTTAGTATGAAAGTTTGGGAATTGTAAGGTTCATGTATGCAATTTGAAATTAAAGTTGAACTGGGACGTTGAATATTGTGATCTCTTGTACTTGATGTTGGCATTTTTAGCATTGATTTTCAAGTTAAAAAGATTTAGCAGCATTTTCAAGAACAGAATCATGATTAGATAATCACTATGAGCATAAGGGACAAAGAATTGGGACAAAGTAAATAACTTTCATGTAAGTATTTGTAATAGCTAGATGCACCCCAAATAAATTCCCTTCCCTTTTATCCTACATATAATTTTTGAACAGCTGTCCCATATGTTCAGTGAATTAAAAGGGAAGTCAATTTCCTTTGCATTCATGAAACTGAAGGCTTGAATGAAGTTGTTTACTCTTTCCCAGATTCTGTCTACATCTCACAGTGAATATTAGTAATGGATAAGATCTTTTTTTATGACACATTTCCAACAATGCCTGAGGCAATTCATAGCAATTAATTCTATTTAGTCTTGATTTATATTCTTTCTCGTTTTCAGGTGATTGACATGAATGATTATCAGAGGAGGCGGTTTGCCAATAAGATCATTGCTTGTCTGTTCAACACAGTGACGGATAAGAAGATTGCTATCCTTGGATTTGCTTTCAAGAAAGATACCGGTGACACAAGGTAAAGAGATTGACAGTCAAACTTGTCAATAAAAACCACCCAAGGGAGTTAGAAAGAAAGTTCTTTAACAGCAGGTGTTCTCTATACACAGGTTCATTATTGTGTAAATTGCGTTCTAGGGAATCAATAATGGTTGTCTTTATGAACAGGTGGTCATTAAGCAGGTTTGACTGCATATATGTTTACAAGTCACAGAATTATCAAAGTAGACAATGGTACTGTTAAATCATCTTTCGTCAGGAATATAACGAATTGGAGTGTACTATTTTCCTGTGTTTTCCTCTTGTAGAAGGTATAAACAGAACTCTAACCTTTTATTTAAAAATCATGTTGAAGGATTATCTGCCAATTCTAAAAAAAAAAGAAGAAGAAACTTGTGACAGTGCATTTGCTAATTTCTTTTAAATCTGTGTCCTACAAATATCTTAATTGAACAGTTCTTCCCAAAATTCTTAATAGCCTTTGTTTTACTCCTATCCCACAGAGAGTCTTCCAGCATCTACTTGAGTAAGTTCCTGATGGATGAGGGCGCCAGACTCAACATTTACGACCCTCAGGTGGAACCGGCTCAGATTATGATGGAATTGACCAATCCCAGTATATCAACTGATCCAGCGAGAGGTTAGTACAACAATAAACCGGTTTACTAATAGATTCAAATTTTTATGCATGTTTCTTGCAAATGAACGTAGTTACGAGGGGTTCCTTAAACAGGTCAGTAACAATTGGACTACAGTACCTGGAATCCATTTTGCATATGTTACTTGTTGCTATGTCGAGCAAGCCTCTGGTAAGCTTTCAGGTTGTCAAGAACAAACAACCTTTGTGTTTAAAGAACGCATAAAATTTGCATCTATTAGTAAACCAGCCTATTGAATGCTTTGAACAAGGTGACATTTCACAGAAGTACATTGCGTCTAGTTCATCATTACGACTTTAAAAATTGTGTAATGATTTAGTCACATGTATATGTTATGTAATATTGGCATCAATTTCAGAGGTGCTAACCTTCCAGAATGAGAATGTAAAATATATAGATTAACATTTTAAACACCAAAAAAGCTGAACCAATTATTTTCTCATGAGAGAAATTATATGCAGGGTTCCCATGGTTGTGAAAAATTATGGACAAATTCTGGTCACAGAAAGACAGGAAACAAATGGGGAATTTGGGAGATATGTGAAAATCCATGCAAAATCTATGGAATTNGGTTTGCCAATAAGATCATTGCTTGTCTGTTCAACACAGTGACGGATAAGAAGATTGCTATCCTTGGCTTTGCTTTCAAGAAAGACACTGGTGACACAAGGTAAATACATTTTCCAAATGTTTGCAAGTCAAAAAATTATAAAATCAAATCATCTCGTAAGAATTAGAATGAATTGGAGTGTTTTAGTACATGTAGTTTCTTGGTTTCCCCTCATCAGGTACAATGTATCAAGAAACATGTGACCTTTATTTAATTATGTTTAAGATTATATGCCAATTCTTAAAATATACATGCTGAATTATTTCAGACCATGTACATTCAATTATTGTAAATTTTGAGTCACATGAAGATCTTTATTAACATTTCTTCCAAAAGGGCTATGTTATTTTTTCAAGCAATGTGCTCATTAGATTAATCCTTCTTCTATTATTCATAAATTTTGTTATACACTGTTTGCTATTTATTTTGACAGTATGTCATCTTATTCTGCAATACTTTTCTTGAAATTCTGTTTGATTTTCTTTTGCTCATTGTCAAATTCTTGCATATTGAAGAAAAAATTAAAATCAAATCAAATTGAATAAACAAATCCTGTATAACCATAATTTTACTCCTATCTCACAGAGAGTCTTCCAGCATCTACTTGAGTAAGTTCCTGATGGATGAGGGTGCCAGACTCAACATTTACGACCCTCAGGTGGAACCTGCTCAGATTATGATGGAACTGACCAATCCCAGTATATCATCTGATCCAGCGAGAGGTTAGTATGTAACAATAGACCGGTTTACTAATAGAAACATACGTAGTACGAGGTGTTCCTTAAACAAGTCAGTTACCTATGGACTACAATATCTGGAATCCATTTTGCATATGTTACTTGTTGCTATGTCGAGCAAGCCTCTGGTAAGCTTTCGTGTTGTTAAGAACAACCTTTGTGTTTAAAGAACGCATAAAATTTGCATGTGTTAGTAAACCAGCCAATTTAATGCGTTGAAAAGGGTTACATTTCACAGAAGTACATTGCGTCTAGTTCATCATTATGACTTTAAAAACTGTGTAATGATTAGTCACATGTATATCTTATGTAATGTTGGCATCAATTTCAGGGGCGCTAACCTTCCAGAATGAGAATGGAATTTGGAATTTGGAATTTATTCATTTGAACGTGGACATATACAGCCAACATTTTGTTCTGATTACATTTTTTTCATATACATTGTGTTATGTCAAACAAATTATACAAAATAAAGAAAATATGATTGATTTGATTACAATAATGAAACAATTAAATGTAAAATAGAATAAATATTTGACAACAAAATACGTAATCATTTTCTAAGCAAGGAATCATTATGAGAATGTAAAAAATATAGATTAAAATTTAAACACCAAAAAGCTGAACCAATTATTTTCTCATGAGAGAAATTATATGCAGTGTTCCCATGGTTTTGAAAAATCCTGGAAAATTTCTGGTCACAGAAAGACAGGAAAATAATGGGGAATTTGAGAGATATGTGAAAATCCATGCAAAATCTATGGAATCGCATTTTTGGGTTTGTTGTGTATGGTTTTCAGCAAATCTCATAATCTGTGAGTATATTCTGCTACTATAATTGGTGTACATCATCAAAACGTGTTCAAGTTTGACAGCTGTGCTGGAAATGAATCATTGAAAGCAGCAATGTAGTCATGGAAATGTCATGGAATTCTGTTTTCAAAGTCATATGGGATCCCATATGGTTATTATTGTCTTGATTTCTGTCACAAGTATAAATCTGATGACACATCTGTCAAAGGACTGGAGTTTGAAACTGAAAANATAAGCATCAAATAAACATTGTTTTCATTGTCTGTCTACATCTAACCATTATTGTGGCATTTGGTAACTTTAGAGTCATGATTGCTAATTTAGAAACGACATAATTTTACTTGATTTTCATGTTTGTGTGCTCCTTTCAATCAATGGATGATATTCTGTAAATATGATTAATAGGTGACACTTTCATACACTACACTAACATGTTTTTTTTCCCTTCTATTTATATTGGGAATCACATGTTGACCGCATGTATATTCATCTTGCGTTATTCTTTTGGAATAAAAGTTGATGGATCACATTTTGATAGTGTCCACAGTAGGCCTATGTGTGGTTAATGAGAAAAGATATACAAGACATGCTGGTATGAAACATGCATAATGCTGGTAGTAATAGATACCGACATGTATTATTACCTTCACATCATTACACTTGTTTTAATAGTCTGATGACAAACAAGGTCTAATATTACATTGATGTGTCAAGTGTCATTTTTTTCCTTTTCATTAGTGTATTTTCACCAAGTAAAACTCCATGCTGATTCATGTACAAACCAAATGTTAGAACTTAAATTTGGACAATAGTTTTGCTTAAAATGTGTTGTGCTATTCATTTTTCGAAATTTGACTATTGAAACACTGGCTCATATGTGTAATAATTTCATTGAAATTATTGCCTATACAGTCTAATCATGATGAAAACACATTCAGTCAACATTTTTATTCATGTTGTAGTTGTATGAAGTGTTAAATGTTATAAATTTAGTTACACTGTAAACTATAGCCCATATTCAATGTTAAAGACAAATCACATTTTTTTAATTTCAATTATATTTCAGGAAACAGGCCATTATCTTTTCATTATCAATTTTCTGTTTTTGTGGAGCTTTCATTCCTTTATCCATGTGTACTTTGTTTCATGATATTTTGTGAGACATTCAACAAATATTCAAAGGAAACACAGAGATGCCATCCATTCTGGAATATGCGTTTAGTTTATTTCCATATAAATTAAAGGCTTTCACCACGAGTGATCGCTGAGAGCATTGTTATTGTTGTCATGTCTTTGCTCAATTTTTGTTCAGCTGTATCATTGAATACATTTTAATTTTGCCTCATGCATTTTCTTGAACAGTTGGCATTTCTGGATACGTTTTAACTGTAGCTATAGAGACCATTATCATTACCACACAGAGTATTGTATATCTTTTGATTTGATTTGATTTCAGTTGAGAAGCTAGTGACAATACATTCTGATCCCTATGAAGCTGTCAAGGACACTCATGCATTTGTTGTTTGCACCGAATGGGACGAATTTAAGGTGAGTCTTTTTATTTCATAAATTCAAAATTGTCTTGTGTGCTATTCAATGGAAATAAGAAAAGGGATGTTCATGTACCTATAACAAATTGTTTCCATTGTGACATAAGAGGCATGGATGATGAATCTCTAGAGCTGTTTAGCTTGTTTTGAATTTAGCTATCTATGGAGATGTTGCTAGAAAGTTGTAATTTATAGCAAATCAGCTGCAAATAGAAATGCATATTTGCATTTGCGCACAGTCTGAGCAGTAGAGTATATCCATATAGTGACTGCGCTGTATAGATTATCTAATTAATATATTACAAGATGCACAAGGATTCTGATTCGCTTGTACAGATTGCAATTGCAATTGCTTGCAAATTTCTAGCAAAACCCCTTAATTTTTTAATTTTTCTGTGAAGAAATACAAAACAGCCAGCATATTACACAATGGAAAAGAGTTTGAGACTTAGTTTGGATGTTGCGTGAGTTATATTTATCAATGTTGTGAGCCATTTCATAGCCAAATAAAAAAAATAGTGAAATGTTGTTTGTTTGACCTAGATACAAGCTGAAGCATTTGATTCTTGGCATATGACATTTATTTTGGCATGATCATTTGCTCTTTACGATAAAAATTTCACTGTTTTTTAGTCAGTCAGTGTTTAAGTATTCACATTTTGAAGTATTGGGGAGTGCATATTCCCAATTCTGCTTGTTCCCCACCTGTGGATGATTTTCTCCAGTATTATAATGTGCTGGGATCCACATGTTTTTATTGATTTATCTGAAAACTAGGGAACAGATGTCTGGGTGTACACTAAATGTTCATAGAATGTTTCAAACAGTGATAGCAATAAATTAATTATACATGAATTTTGGTGATGATCAATGCACCTTTGCAAATTCGATGTGACATTGTAGCAATATTGAATGGCCTCAGGACGACACAACAAATATTGCCCCAATCGCAGATGAGGGTGATATTTGTCAGCCCTGAAGCATTTCAATATTGCTATTATTAACCAAATCAGACATCTAGAGCCGAATTAGAAACATTTTAGAATATTTTAAACATCTCTCGCATTTCAATTAACACGGAAATCATTTTATAACATTGAAATAAAGGCTCCGATATGGTAAAACAACCTCCGAAAATGTTAGGTTGTCATCTAAATGTCACTTTGCACGCCATTGTGACATCATTAACACGGGTCTATATCAAGATCGCATAATTAGCAAGTACGCGCATTTAGTGGCGCAGTGATGATATTTATGCACTTGATTTTTACATGCGATACACCATAGACTTTCCTGAGCGGGCAATACAAGTAAATAAATGACCGGGCAATTATGCTTTTGATCTGAATTGGGTGATATGGTTTTAAAGTTACCTTGCTCAGATGTCTGATGCGGTTAATAATGTAGTTTTTATTGGATAGTTAGTATTACAACTTCTCTGAGCCCATTTGATTACCCGCCAATATTTAATTAATCCTCTTTCTCTTGCCTCCTAATCACAACAGGATTATGACTACCTGCGCATCTACAAGGACATGTTGAAGCCAGCGTTTGCCTTTGATGGCCGCCGACTCCTCGACAGCTCACTCCTGGAGAACCTGGGCTTTCATGTCGAGGTCATAGGTCGCAAGAGCTGGAAGAATGGTATTCTACCTGTCACTCCATAGGTTCACATATTCGATGTGTGTTATATAAGTGTATAACTTAATTGAAGAAGTTCTTAAGTGATTCCTTAGAGCGCCTTAAGTACTGTTTAAGCTGAAATTCTGGCAGTGGCTTTATTTTCATGAATTTTGCGGTCTTGGCCTCGTGAAAATTTCCTCTCTGTATGATGCACATTCATTTATGTACAAACACTGTCCAAATCGTGAAAATAGCAACATGCCACTGGTCCGAAATTGAGAAAATATCTGTACGCTAAAATATTGGCTTATGCAGTATACTGCTGTGTTCACAATTATCTTTATGATTGCCAAACTATTTTCATACCACTTATGATTAACAATTATTATGGTATAATTGAGCATAAAACTTGTTTTGTATGGCTTTCATGAAGGCATTTGTGACCATAGCATAAAGTGTAAGGCAGTGTTGTTCAAAAGTTGCAATTGATCGCAAGTTGCAGTTGATCGGAATGTGCCAATCAAAACCATAGATTTGTGCATGTCTTGTTACAAATGCATAACATGTGCAAATGAAAATGTGTGTTACAATTTGCAAATGATTTCCAGTGGATTTGGGATCTATTGCAACTTTTGAACACAACCTCCCCCCCCCCCCCCCCTCGGTTTGTACGTAAAATTTACATGGTACTTCCTCCATTGGGGACTTTGTTTTGTCTCACTGATGCAAACTGCCAAAAAAGCACAAACTCATTAATGTTGGTCAGTTTCAACTCCAAGGGGAGTATACTAGTTATCATTCAGTTCTTGGGGAATTGTTCTGATAAAAGTATTTAGTTCTTGTGTGTGTTTTATACCAATTTCATGCAATACAACTCTTCCTTTTTGCAAAGTATTATTGTAGAAAAATTTAATTTCCTGTGTGAGTACGTTGTAGCAACGTTCAATAGAATGTACTGTGGTTTAGTATTATTTTCTCTTTTGATACTGATGGAAATTAAAAAAGTAATTATAACAATTAAAAGAAACAAGTGTTGCCCAGATTCATTTTATAATAAAAAAGATTATGTCTACTAATACTAAATATAGACAATGTAATTGAATTATTGATAATGTAGTAATAATGATATTGTATTGTTCAGAGTAATTTTTTTCTATCAAAACATTTATTGTCATGAAAAATTGAAATTTTTCCTTGATAGAAGTGTGGTGTGCTCTTTGACTATGTATGTTCTATGTTTTTCTTGTACAAAAATTATGTGCCTTCTCACTATATGAAATTAATATTTATAAATGCTTATAGATGCATTGTCCTTTGGCTTTATATTGTTATATTTATATCAATGCACCTTGTAAGAAATTTAAATTAAGGCAATAGGCTGTTTTTTCTATTATAATTTATGATATAAATAATGAAGTACTTGTAAGGAATCACATTCCTAAATCTTTAACAATATCATGATTTCAATTTGACACTTTCTACACAAAATTTGTTATTAATTAAGTCATGAAAGAAGTTTATAAACATTATAGAACTCTCCGAGATCCGCGGCAAGAGTCCTTTCCCACTCTATATCCATATTTTTATTGAAAATTTAGAATGTACCATTCCATGAAATTTCACAAAGAGATTTAATTCAAGACCAAATGCTGCAAATTAATATGATAATCATGTATGTGTACCCTGCAGATAGAAGTCACTCTGTGAAAGAACATAATCCTTGGTTTGTTTTTGTACTTTATGATTTTTTTCTGAACAATAAAAATAGTAAATTAGGACTTGCTTCACCTTGAACTGTCTGTTTTCATACATGTATTAACATGATAATATTTTTCTATTTTTCATTTTCTTAGCTGTTCTCTCATTCATATACTTCTGTCTTTGCCATGATTCATATTGCCCCTGCCCCAAACATTAAATTTGGAGCAGATCTCTGTGGACATGTTGCAAAATTCTACAAAATATCAATTTACTAGCATTGTTGTGGGGATGACTTTTTAGTTCTAAAACAATGTGTCTTATATTGGTATTGATTAACCCAAAGGTTTAATTTCCTATTTGAGTGCTGGCCCAAGCTCACATATTTTCAGTGAAAATTGTTGAGAACTACGGTATTTTGATGATAGATTGCTTTGGTATGCATCCAAAGGTAAAATACATTCTTATTTAATCAGATTTTGTTAGAAGTAGGTGCAATTATTTTTCTTGTAGTAAAATCTATAAAAAAATAATAATAAATAAGAAAAGGCTGAATATGTATTTTGATATTGATATCGACTTCTTTTTACTACAAATGTTCAATTTCAGTTAGACCCAGTGGCCTATGGTGGTCCTAATTCTAAGTAGATTTTCAGGGTATTATTATTTGTTTGAATTGCTTACATATATATGTATGAATATTACAGTTGAACTTAATGAAGAATTCCTTGGGACCAGCATACTTTCCTCATTATATCAAGACCTTGTTTTATTAGGGCTAAGCTACAATAGAAACAATCATGAGTTAAGGCTCTAAAAATCCCCTCTTTAAGGGAGCTCATTTTATATGTGTGCTTTAACAAGATATGACTGTTTAACCCATTAGGACCATGTTATTGTATACAACGAAAGTTCTATTACACATGGGACAATGTAACATTATTGCTGTCTCTAATGCTTGTTTTTTAATAATATAAAGTCAGAAATGATCATAGGTTTCTTTGTAGAATTGTCATCTTGAGATCATATGCCTCAGGTACAGGCATGTACCAAATTTATCAACATAGCCCCACAAAAGTAGATACAGTCAAACTCGTTATAAAGAGGTCTTTGGGACCAGAGAAATTATCTCTTTAAATGAAAACCTTGTAATATCAGGGCCAAAATACAAAAAAAAATACAAAGAGGTGGGACCAGAAAAACGACCTTGTTATAACAAAATCTGGTTATATTAGTGCTCTTTATAACGAGGTTAGACTGTAGTATTTTTAAAATGATGTGTGGTTTTGGACAGTTCAGTGAGTAATAGGAGGGGCGATTTTAGATGGTTTATTTAGTAAAGGGTATAAAATGAGATCCAATGGGATTTGAGGATCACAGAACAACTCATAACAGTAAGGGGAATAGTTGTCATTTATTATGCTTATTATTTATTATTCCGTCGTAATATTCATGTAGTTTTAAAACAAGCAGACTCTAGTTTGGTGTACACTGATAAATGGTTATGCAGTGTTCACCATCCTTTCAGATGCTCTTTTTGTATTTCTGAGTTTTTATATTCCTTTTTTTGCTCACATTTTCATTTAAAAATGAGAAATGCAGGGTACTTTCATAAGTATTATTTTTATGCAACCATCTCTTACTCATCTCAGTCATAAAATGGAATTGAAATGATGCATGAAGGTTTATGCACTTGTTTCTAGCTGCACATGTATGTACACATAATTTTGTATTCGCTAAAAAAACTGTCAATTTGTGAAGATAATAAATTGTAGATAATTACAGAATTTGTTAAATCTAATGTGCCTTGTGGCTCTTTCAATTATTGAATTAATAAATGCAGAATCAAAATAATAGATTTGTGTTTTAAATGTTTGTTTTGTTGATTAAATCTATCTGCAAGTGTACTATGTTGCTTGAAGGCTTCGCTCATGGAATATTAAATGATGAGAAGAAGGCTTCATGGTACGAGTTTATCTTTCTTGGAAATGTGAGTGGTCCTGAAAAGGGCCTACCCACTCTCTGCGTAGGTCCTCTAGGTAGGTCCTTTTCTGGACCACTCACATTTCCAAGAAAGATAACTCGTAGTACCGTGAAGCCTTCTTCTCAAGTGTACTATGTACTAGAAGAACACTATGAACGATTCTCCCCATCGCATATAGCTCTCCAAATCTTAACGCCTGCAGCGCACTAATTATATTGGCCCAGATTCTTGGCACAGGTACTACCGGTAACATTCGCACGTTTTCAAAAGTCTATAGGATTTCTACGGTAAACTTCGTCAGAGGCTTGTAGTGTCATATTTTTTCATCGATTTGTGCAAATAAAAGCATCATTTTATATATTTTTCTTTCATATCCGCACTTATTTGTTTTATGGGTTTCTTTTGTGAAGCAGCCCAATGCTGGGCTTCCGACGCAAAACCAAGAAATTACCCTAAATACACATGGATTGAAATTTCGTAGTATAGTATACAGTGGAATCATTATGGAACCCTGAATTGAGCGTACCAAAGCCAAAGTGTGTGATATCGGCTATATTCGATAAGGAGAATTGAACATCATCATGCAATCAGATATGCCAACCTTCTGGAATATGCACAAGGATAAAAATAAAAATGTAAATCATCAAACAGTTGAAACAAGAGATATTGTATGGTTATTGTTGTCATAATTGGTTCAGCTGATTGGTGATTGACATTTTACTCCTATTTTTATACACATCCCTGATGATTGGCATCTCTTGAAGAAATGAAAATGAAGTAAAAATCAGCCTGTTTGTTTTCATATCTGTTTTGATATGTATATTACATACACTTTATTTACATGACAGTCTTCATGCAACAGTGGCTTTGTGTTTGACACAAATTCTTTATTATTCAGACCTTTCTTCATAAGGCTTCTTTTTAGTAAACATTTGGGATATAGTGAAGAAAATTTAACTCTGAAAGAAGATTTTAATTGCAACTAGATTTGTTGCAAAGGTACAGTGGAAAATTGTAATGAAATCACAAATCTCTACATCTCTAAGATATTGCATTCTGAAATTCAACCACATTTGTTTCTTTTTCAAGAAAGAAAACCCATGATTTATAGGACGAGTGAATCACTCTACACAAAGAGCAAAAGTAAGTTAACCATGGCAAACAAATCATTATAAGTAGTAAATGCATGTATTTAGACCTAGGGGGTGTTGTTCAAAAGTTCTAATTGATTGCAAATCAACTCAAATCAGTTGCAAATTGCAACGCACATTTTCATTCGCGCATGATATGCATTTCTATCACGTCGCACATGAAACAATGATTTTGATTGGCGCGTTCCAATCAGCTGCAACATGCGATCAATTTCAATTTTTGAACAACACTCCCACAGTGAGAGACGATTACGTAATATAATCAGAATATTTTGTAAAGGTACATTTGAATGCTAGGTCCATAAACTCACTGGGCAGTCACACTGCATAAATGAATATCCAGTTTAATATTGTAAAAGATGACGTCAGAATATTGACGTATCCAAAACTATTCCGAGGTATGACGCAAATGACGTCACGCCATATCCAATTTATTAAGTTACAGTAGAATATATTTATTTTATTTCTAAATAAGTATACAAATGATGCACAGGTTTGAGTGGGTCGGTAGGAACTGTGTGCACAAGGTAACTTTGGCATGGTTTAACCCACGAGGTGCAGCCGAGTGGGTTTAGNGTGAAGATAATAAATTGTAGATAATTACAGAATTTGTTAAATCTAATGTGCCTTGTGGCTCTTTCAATTATTGAATTAATAAATGCAGAATCAAATTATGGATTTTTCTTTTGAAATATGTCTTTCGTCGATTGAATGAATCTGTTAGTGTAAAACAACAAATATTGTTGTTTCATGAATTTAAAGAGATGAAATACATATACTTTAAAGGGAAACTTTTATGACACCCTGTATCATGATATATTGAAGATTACTTATGTATTTACTTAAGAATCCCATTTTCCTCCAAAACATACGCCTCTTACTGTTTAAAAAAAGATATTTTCCATCAACATTTTTATCTGGGTCAGAGAGCTATGCCCCGCCTTCCAGAGTTTCCCCCTCTATGACACATCTATTGACAGACGGGGTCTGTGACGTCATATCCAGTCCTGCGTCAAAACTACGTACTCAAACATGTAAGATTGTGCCCCTATTATTTCTCTTTCTTGTTCAATATCCTCCGCGAAATCCGAGTCAGAACTTGACTAATTGTTTTCCTCAAATTCTGAAGAATCCGCCATATCCCGCATATTAAAAATATGTTCAATTTGCGGGTATAATTGGCGCCAAACAATATCATAAATGCATAGAGTGACACACGCAAACGTGGGTTCATGCTCAGCGATGTCTGTATATGCCGTCATCATGATTGACAGATCGATATCCCAACCCACCAGACCACCCGCAGTCCGTTTTTGAGGGGCGTTCCAAACATTAATGACATTTCTTGATTTTTCACCTCTATGAAATAAAAAGGGGTGAAAAGGCTGGTGGATATGGATGCATATTGAAAAGATAAATCAGAAAAAGTTAATATATAGTGTCATAAAAGTTCCCCTTTACGATCGCATATCAGGTTGGGGCATATGGGAAGTATAAAATAGTCCAAGCACTTGGGCCTTTTCCCTCCAGAAGAACACTATGAACAAACGAACATTAGTAACCCGAAATTAGACCCTATTGGGGCCGATCTGGAATAAAATTATTGGAAATGGTTTTTCAATTGATTTGAGTTGGTAATGGTGTCAACCTTCACCAAAAAAAAATCAGGACAAATCAGGGCTGGGGA
>BQKZ01000966.1:52261-69596 GCA_036244855.1 Temnopleurus reevesii
GTTCGCGGCTGCCGCCATTTTTCTTGTTTAGAAAAGTGATCGTTTCAGAAACGATAGTGATACGATAGCGCACTAGAGTTGATATCGTTTATGCATTCAGTAAAATTAATTTAATGCGTGAATTTTGCTCTCGACCAATCAGATCTCAGGAATTCTCTTGCCCATTCTATAATCATCCATATCACATTTGATGAAGTGATTTGAGGTTAATTTTACACATTTCAGCAAGACAAAAATTGTACTTTTTTTTTTTTTTTTTTTACTTCAGATACCCGTTAAGATAAAAAGTTACACTGTTATCCAATACTTATATAATATTGGATGGCAATGAATGGAATACCAGGGAATATTGCACGAGTTAGGGCCCTAACGAGTGCAATATTCCTGGTATTTCATGAAATAAAGCCATCCAATATGGTTATTATTATTTTTACATTAGCTTTTGACTTACCGGTATTATTGTAGAAATACCAGAAGGCTGATAACTGCTTTGTGCATGCGTGAAATTGAAGCCGTGCAACATGGCATAATGTTGCACGGCTTAAAACTCTCATATTATTATTGATGTCTTATTATGAAAATAAGGGGATTAACAAAACAACATGATACTCCAAGTGAAATAAAACAGTAACAGAAATATATTAATATAGTAAGGGAAGAGAATGTGATCAATATGGTGTGTGTATGTCAATTTTAACAATGGGGTGACATGAAGTCAATTTCAAACACACGATTGCAAAACAGACAAATCCCCATAATTAGCTTATCAGCAGTCAACAAATATGTTTTTCACTAAAGTAGTCACTAAAGTAGGCATAACAGCTGTGAAATATCAAGTGTTTCATATTAGGTTACTCTCCCTGAGTGTATTTCAGTATTCAAATTGTAAGTATATGATCTAAGAAATGTATCAAATCATTTGTGGGATTTACTAATATTTCCAAATTCATGTGCGTTTTTTTCTCCAACGCATGTAGTTACGTGGTATTACTTAAACCAGTGGATAACAATAAGACTACAATACCTGGAATCCAGTTTGCATACATTACTTGTTGCTATGTCAGGCAAGTCTCAAGCAAGCTTTAGGGTTGTCAAGAACAACCTTTGTGTTAGCGGTATGCATAGAATTTGCATCTCTTTATAGTAAACTACGCTATTGATGCACATGCTTATTCACCTTAACATACAAGTGAGTATCATTTGGCATCCAAGCAGAAGATTGGAGTGAAAAAAGAAACTATGGAGAAATTGTTGAAAAAATATTTTTATCATGATTCATATTTAGAGAAAATCTTTATGAATAGGAGATAAATATCTAAAATCAGTTTAGTTGAGAATAACCAAACTTGTTGTCACCCTGAAGAAGGAGATAAATATCTAAAATCAGTTTAGTTGCAAAAAAAAGGAAGAAAAATAGAAATCCTTTCTATAAACCTTCAGAGATGAAAAATAGCATATAATCACCTTTTCCTTATTTTGTTATGGACCTTCATGTTTCTGTCACTTTTCCCTTTAGTGGGGTCAACAAAGGAAAGTGATTAACATTCTCTACACAGTCTGTTGCACACAACCTTATCCCGCTGTAATCTATTGCTCATTTACTCTGGTTCGTGTAACCAGGGTAATCGAATTCGCAAGCTTCATAATGGAGTTACTGTTCACAGCCCTCAAAGTTAGAAATTTTGAAAAGTTGTACACTGTTTGTAGGAGTAGGCCTCTTATATCATATACAAGGTGATGTGTACGAGACACATATTGTGTGTTGCACATTAGCTTATCGCTCTCTTTGACATTCTCTTCCTCTGAATTCTGCAGCCGGGTGATAACTGAATCAAACAGCAATCCTCATATTGGATCATTCAGGATTGCTCTTGAATGGGAGGCGGGCAGATTGTACATCCAAAAATTTCTGACAAGCAAAAAAAAAGGTCTTTATGCTTTCGTTTTCACTCCTTTCCCTTTCATTCTTTTCCTTATCTACAATTTTACAAGGGAATCCACCCCTCCGCCTCCTAGTTTGCGAGCGCAAACCCGAGACTTTCGGTATGTGAGTGCAGAGCATGATACAGGGCATGCGCTGTGTGACTACATCACACACATACAGCATTGCTCTATCCTCAGTCTAGGGTTTGTGAAGACTTCAAGAAACAAGCGAGAATACCGCTTATTGGAAAAAGCAGGGGGCGTCATCCTTGGCGTGATTGACAGCCATGCTCCCAGGCCATATCAATGACCTCCCACTGTGAAGAGGTCATCCTGGTAATCCCCTTCCACTCCAGGCGAAATTGAGCCTGGCCAATTAAGGAAAGAATGTCTGCATTGCATAACCCAATAAAATCCCACAGTGTGGCTATCTGACTGGCTAAATCAATTCCTACATACATGTAGGCAAGGAGATTGGGATGAAAAAACTTCCTTTTTTTTTTTTTTAAAAAGGTATCGAAAAGATTTTGATTATTAGGATGAGAAATAAAAGGAAGAGATCAGATGCATTAATAGTAGAAGTAGTGATATATAGTGATAGCAAAAATTGGGATACTGATAATGACAATAATTATTATTAGTATTACTGTATTACTATGAATAATAATGATAATTATATTAAAATAATTAACATCATCAATAATGATAGGGGTATGAATAATGATAATGCAATCTTTTCTTCTCTGTTGTGATACTCTCATCCGATCTTTCACGACACTAGTCATTTTTTTCTAGCTTTATCCTACTTTCTTCATCTATTTTTCTCTTTGTTATTCGTTTTACTCCTATTGCTCTCTTCACTTTCTCCTCTTTACTCCTTATCAATATATCTCTTCTGTAACTTAAAATCTCATTTTTTGCATTTCTTATTTCCTTTCAATATCATTTAAGTCTATATAGAATTAAAATATCTAATATGTGAAAATGGTTTTCAATGAAATGAAGTTGGGTTAAAAGGAAAAAGTGAGTACAGGTAAAGTCTGACATATTTGTTTGCTTCACACTTTTCACTTCACAAGTCTATATGCACGTAAACAGATTGATACTGAACATTCTTATTTTTTATGTTACAAAGTTATTTGTCAACAATATAAACAAAGTTCTTTATTAACTTTAATATTTTTATCAACGAGGACTACATCACAGTTTATTATGCCACAAAATAATACATGGTTCAATCTATATACTAGATACATGTACCAAATTTCCAAAGGTGATCATATGCATAAAATACAGGATATTCAAAACATTATAAAAATGACTCATATTTTCAAAATGGAATTTTATCTAAATTTTCCACAGACAAGAAGATCTGTTACAAATCACTATAAATAAAAGAGATCCATATCATAAAGAAAGATAAGATATATATTTAAGATTCAAATTCTTCTCATGTTCCTGATTACCACATACACTTACTGGTATTAATACATGTAATGTCAAACTTGAGCCTGAATCATCAACTTATGGACCAAAATTTTGTTTAAAATATCACTTGATTTATACAATTGAAAGCAATTCTTTTGTGTTGGATATCCTCATATTTTTATTAGTACAGTTTAATCTGTCAAAATAAAACTTTTGTTGTTTTTCATATTTTAACATTATATATATTCAAGAGACAGTACGACTGTCAAGGAAATGGGGCTGCGGCCTTTAATTTTTTTTCAAGTATGTGAGCAAACATATGAAAATGTGTGAAAATCAGCAATTTTTTTTAATACTGGTGTTCTCGGTAGATGAAAGAACTATCAGCCTAATAATTTGGTCAAAAGTGTCTTGAAGATCCTCTGAATTGACATATTAACCTAACTAGTTGACAAAGAAAATGTCCTATTTCACTTGGTGTAAAATCTGCTAATTCATCATGTTCGACCAGAATTGATGAACTGATGAAGAAGACAAAATTCCATTTTTTCTTGTACACAATTATCTGCCCCACAATTATGCCAAGTATGGTCAGGGTTTCCAACTCAAAGATCCACCATAGCAGATCATTGAAAGTTTTACAATTGATAACTTTCCTTTTTCATCAATTCTTTTAACCAGGATGCCTCCACTTTTCAAGGAGTTCTGCAATATTCCTTTTCAACAACATCACAAAAATTAAGTAAGCAGACTGGAAAAAAATCAGTGATTTTTTGTTTCAAATACATAAATAATCAAATGGCACGGGTGCATTACTAACCATCAATCTGTTTATATTTTAATGTGCTAGAGTTCTCATTTCTTCAGAAGTTGACAAAGTTTGTATCAATGTCAACATACAATTCGGGGATCTAAATATCTATCATGGAGATTTCGTACAGTTAAAGGCCAAGTACAGTTTTGGGAAAGATTAAAAAATGAGAATGTTGGGGATATTTACTTTGACATATAATTTGTATACATAATTTAATACCATAGCATATTTTTCTACGAGATGATTCTTTTGAAAATTTGAATTTGACCGTTAAATCATATTTAGCGCCCTCTCTGGGTTACAACAATATTTTGCTTATTATCGGGCATATACAAAGTTGTTTCCAAGATTTGATTAAAGCATGATAAAAAGGAATATACAAAGAATAGATTATGAAATTTTCATCCAATTCTGTGCATGAGAAGTTGTCCTTTATCAAGAAAGAAAATATTGAATTAGCGTCAGGGGACACGACGCTGAAATATTTTGCACATTTTAGGTTATAACTTTTCCAAAACTTGTTCATTTTTCGCACAATCTTTTGTACAGCATGTTCATGATATCATGTTTCATTTTATATAGATTTGGAGACATATTAAGGCAATAAAAATATTCGCTTTTACCAAAACTGTACTTGGGCTTTAAAGTTTTGAGGAAATCATTTGAATCAGTCAATTATGCCCCCAAGGTATTGCCAATATGTCTAAGGATTTCACAAGTGACATTCATAATTTTCTTATTAATTGTCTGATTTTTTCAAACTTTGTTACTTTGCTTAACTTGTCCTGCTCCTGTTGAAAGAAATATCATTTTTAAGTCTCTGTTTTAAATAATGTCAATTCATAACATAAGCTGGTTAAATGCAGGAAGAGGAAATCATAGAAATAACAAATACATGTATTTTAAACAAAACACCCTGCTGCAGATATATTACATTTTCACTTAATTTTGTTTTAAAAGATGTTAATTCCTATAGAAATGAATTGACTTCTATGAAAAAAAATTCTACCTGAAAATAATATTTGGTTAACATGAGCAGAAAAATCAGATGGACCAATAACATTTTTTAGAAATTTGTAGCAAACTTATGAATGTTTGATTACTGAGATAAATAACGTCCTCGACGCATAAGACATCAACTGCAAAATGTTGCTTTTGCCACAAATTAGTATTTTCTCTAAACTTTCATTAAAGGATATCTCCATGATAGATATACGGATCTTTTTGCTTCATTATATGAATTCAAACTCTGTTTCTTTTTGTAGAAAAAATAGAATTTTGCACCTTAAATTTTATAAACAAAATGACGTTTAGTATGTGTAGTGCACCCCTGATGGCATCAAATTAGAAACATGTGTAAAAACTTTCACTGATTTTTTCCCCAATAATATATGCAACAGAAATAAACATTTCTTATGAACAATTCAGATATTTCTTCTTTACAAACAATATTTCAGAAGTTATTATCAATAATATATATTCGACTAGATGAATTTGTTGAGAGCTGGAATTATTTGTGAATCCATTAGCTTTACAACAAAAAGCAACTACATTGTAGAGAAAATACACTTAGGGGGTGTTGCTCAGAATCAACTGCGAATTAACTGCAACTTTGAAAATTGCAATGCGCATTTTCATTAGCACTCGGTGTGCGCATTTAACAAGACGTGCATGAAACAATTATTTTGATTGGCTTATTTCGATCAACTGCCACTTGCGATCAATTGTAACGTTTGAGCAACACCCCCTTATTCTAGAAAATATGACAAACCTATGTCATCATGACCCAAGTTTTCCCATTTGCTAAAAAATATAACTGTTTACTAATCTTCAGATATTCTTCAAATATTCATAACTTTCTATTGATCTATAGTCTGTTTTCACTCAAACTTTTTCAAATGTCGTCCTACACGACATTTGCTTGTTTTCGTTCAGATTCTCCACCAAAATAAATTCTTTTTCTTCTTCTTCCTGATCTTCCTCAAAATTGCATTTGTTTTGCACATGTTTCTTGTGGGTCCTAATTAAATATCTTCCTCTTCCTCAATTCACTTTATATTTCATACACATCCAAGTAACATATCTTCTTGATCACCTGACCCTTTATCATTCGAAATCATTCATGCGACCTCCAGGCGCCATTTTGTACTTTTCAGGACCAATTACATGTCCTCTTTATATCCTTCATATCTTCTTTATCCATTATGCTACAGACTTCAAATAAATTCCTCAAGAAAATTCAAGGGTTCATCTAAAACTTTGCAATTCCAATGTAATAGGAAGTATTCTTTCTTCGTACTAAAAAATCAAGTCCGCTTTTCATAAAATAAAAATTAATGAAATTTCTTTACTACGTCATTCCTAAATATGAAAACTTCCCATAACTTTCTCAAATCATGACATTTTCAACTCAAATATTCAGCATATATCCCTAACTTGAATACATACAACATCATCGACTTACACGCTTCAACGATTTAACAGAACATAAATAGCGCCCTCTAAAGTTTCAAAAATGGTTGTCTTCAATTGGCCACAGCTCTGTTATGCCTTCGTAAATCCGCACCCTTTTCAAAATTTAGACATTTCAGAATATACTCTTTATGACACATCTAAAAAATTTATGACGTCACAACTGAACAAATTGGAGAAAAATTGCCCTCAAGTTCAAGATATTTAAGGAATTTCCGGAACAACTTCAACTCGCTGTAAAATTGCGAGTTATCAAGCTACCGATCCCAAATTATAGTAGGTATATGCATCTATATAATTCACTACTATCTGCCAAATATTTAATGACGTCATCATGACGTAATCACCCAAAAACCTCATTTTACAAGGCGTTACGTAATCTTAATTAAAATGCTTATTCAATATTTTTATTTATTGAGAGTGAGCTCAAAATGACCGCCTTGAAATTTTCTTTCATGCAATACCAAATAATATATATGTTATCATTGAAAATTCTAAGTAAACCGCCATTTTGTGCACGCCTGTATACACTGTATTCATTCTTAGCATTAGCGTTGCATGCATTGTCAATGATGGAAAACTTGAACCCGTTTTTGGTCCCCTAAATCCCCATCATTTTGCTTGAAATTTGACATACACATCGTTTGGGGTCAAATGAAAGTCACCTCACGGCTGGATATATTTTAAAACATACAAATCAACATTCTAGACGCCATTTTAAACACATTCTATTTCGTTCATTTCTTTCGATTGGAATAAAACAAAATTTTGAAGATGATATCAATATATTCCTGGTGAATTATATGTTATCATGATTGTGTCCAGTGCTCATCAAATTAATTTCAATCAACCATAAAACAAAGTATCATTACATCTCCCATGGAACACATTCGGACGACATTTGTTGCATTTCGTTTTCAAGTAACGAATGCAGTTCTAGTTTAGACTGTTTATCTGCTTATTGCGCTTTCAATCATTGGAATATAATGTATTTATTGCATGGATTCCTTCTATGAAGAAGTAATGTAGCGGTAAATTGCCACCTCGTCCAACGCCATCTCGTCCAATGACCGTTTCCTCCAAACGCGCTTCGTCCAATATTACTTCGTCTATAAACATTTCATCCAATTGCCGCTTTGTCCAATAACCTATTTGTCAAATATCCAATTCGTTCAATAACCATATGGTCCATCTTCATTTTGTCCAATTGCCTATTCGTCCAATCATCAAGTGGTCTAGTCCTATTTCGTCCAATTACCACTTTGTCTAGTGTCACTTTGTCCAATCATCAGATTGTCCAACGTCATTTGGTCCACTTTACCTGTTAGTCTATCGTCATTTTGTCTAACATTAGTTAGTCTAATTATCACCTCGTCCATTTACCAATTGGTATAATTAACATTTAGTCTAATCATCGGTTAGTATAATTATCATTTAGTCCATTCTTCGGTTGGTCTAATGCCCAATTAGTCCAGTTTCCGTTTGGTCTATATACAATATCGTTATCAGTTATCTGACCATGTCATGGGCAATCAATCAACCATTCCTTTTTTAGTGCAAAACTCATCATTTCTCCAGAAAGGTACAACGTTTGTATTAATTTTAACATGCAAATCAGGGAGCTACAATGGAGCTATCCTATACATGTAGTTAAAATTTTGAGGAAATAGTAATTTTTTTGTTTTAAAACATTGATATCAATATGATAAATGGTCAATTGTGCACATACATGTAAATGTATGACATCATCAGTTGCCCTTTTGTCTTCATGTATATATTTTTAAACATCACATTTTTTTTATTGGTTGTCCGATTTCACACAAACTTTTTTTTTGCCCTGCTCAATAAATTTTCCTGCTCCTGTTAAAGAGCATTATTTTGAGATAGACTCCTCGTTTAACAGCTGGAAAAAAATTTCAATAAATTTATGTACAAAGTGAATGAGGAGTTCTCCATGTATGACATCACAGATTATGCTAATAAGCTATACGCGCGCCAATTTAAGGATGCTCAGCATAGATGGAAATAATAACTTTGAAAATTCATGACTTTTGAACGGATTATCCGATTTCGCTCAAATTTTCACAGTTTGTTCATCTGATTTTTCTTCATTTACTGAACATTCATTCTTGCCTGGGTGTAATTCCCCTTTATTAAGGTGCAGGTTTTATTTTTTCAGGTTTCTCAACATTTTCCCTTTCTGCTCCACTAGCCAATTTTCTAAGGCATCTTCTGAAAGGCAGGCAAATGGATTTGCATGATAACAAAGAGTGATATTGATTGAGGGGGAAAATAATGGGGATATCCAGGATGAGACAATGTTTCAATGATAACATGAATAGAGTATACTATTTTCAAATAATTGTGATGTAAGATTGTGATACAAATTTAAATCAGTAAAATGCTATAACGAAATACATTGTAGGCTGATTTTTATTTCCATAGTTTTATAGTTTCAATCTTGAGAGGGCATTATATTTTACATTTATACATTTTCATGGAGTTTAACCAAATATGAATGATTACAGATAAGAATGGAGCAAAAAGTAGGTCAACATGTTTATAAATAAGGGAGAAGAGAACAGAAGAAAGATGAGGAAGAATAGGGGAAAAAGAAAAACATATTTCCATGATGCAAGTCCCACTGTACATAAAAAGACAATTGGGAGAAAACCACATCTTCAGTGTGATATTTACAAACAGACCCGAGAACCAAGCTCACATATAAAATTGAGGAGTTCACCATTGGGTCAATCAGCCCCAAAGGGGATTAGTGATGGTCTGGCCAGTGTTGATTTTATTTAGCAGGTGGCTCTTGGGAGATCTCTCTGGAGATTGTGGTCAGTCTATTCCCAGATTATTGGCAGTTATAGGAACCAATGAAATCGATTTGAGGCGTGGCTAATTATGCTAATTATAAAGCGTGGGAACCCCAGATCAGAACATTGTACAGACCCTATGGGGAGAGCACGAGACACACAATGAGACACACAGTGTATACCCTGTATCACTCTCTGTGTTTGTGCACAACGAAACCAAAGGGTCTGTTCTTGCAGACTATCCGCCTCCCTGGCTATGCTCCTGCTTCCTGCCTAATGTATAGCAGAGTATAGAAGGCACACACTGTGCGTAGAAGACATGCATTTGTGTAGAAGAAAGGCGTTGTACGTAGAACATCAGCTAATCGCTCTCTTCATCACTCTCCTCCTCTGCCTCCTGAAGCCAGGTGATAAATGGGGCAAGCTGGAGATGGTAGAAAGAAGGGGGAAAATAGAAATTATTGCAGAGATGTATGAAAAGGATTAAACATTACATGTAACAATACAAGAGGGCAAGTCTAAATGGGGGTAATGGAACTACTTTCCATTTTGTCTGTTTTAGCTCAGTGACAGACGCTCAGAGATTGGTCAAACTCTTAAGATGTAGTATGAAGTAAGTGTAAGCATATGGGAAGAAAGAAACATTCACATTGTCTACATGGATGGCTTCAAGGTATAAAGAATGTCAGTAGAGAATTATGTCAGAACAGAATAACATTTGCCCATTTTGGTCATTAAATAGTCAGCAAAATTGGAAAAATCTTATCCCTCATATTTCTGAATAGAGATTTACAAACTATGTTTTATACTTCACAGATTCCAAGCAAACTATCCACAACATATTCTCTCCGAGTAAAATTAGAGCACTTTAAACAAAAATATTTACAGATTTTTCTAATGTTGAATACAAGCATTCTACAAGAAGTAATAAGCATCAATGAATGAACTGTTGTTGCAATTAATGACTAAATTTTCCTTTAAAAAATACATGTATATGCAATAGGGCTATGAACAATTTCTAACCTTTGACCTCACTTCCCGTTTCCTCGAGTCTGCATCCTGATCCATCTTGTTATACCATTTGAGAATGACCTCTTCAGTTATCACGTCTGCATCGTACAGATGGTGCACTAGCTTGGCGAAGATGACCGCAGTAGGCTCATTCACAATGCTATACTCCTACAATGATAATAAACAGAGAATCAGGATAGAATGAATTTTTATTTGATTGATGTATGATTTGAGAATGACCTCTTCAGTTATGTCTGCATCATACAGATGGTGCACAAGCTTGGCAAAGATGACTGCCATAGGCTCATTCGCAATGCTGTACTCTTACAAAAATAATATGTAAAGCATTATGACAGAATGAGTAGATCTCTTCTATTAGAGTTTCTGCATGTGGAGGCATTCAGGTGTAATGGTTTGGACTCTCTACTTTCAACCAGAGGGTCGTGGTTCAAAACATACCAATGATGTTAATTTCGTTCAGAAAGAAATTCATCCACATTGTGTTGCACCCAACCCGAGTGAGGTGAATGAGCACCTGGAAGGAATCTATTCTTTAAAATGCTTGAGCACTGGTGGTAATGAGCTAAAGCCAGGGAAATGTAAAGCACCTTGAATACTTCGCAGAGTTGATTTGTACATTATATTCAATTGCATGTATTATTATTATTATTATCATTATGGGAATAAATGGCCAGTCACCTTCTCCTTTTTCATAGCCCTTCAAACATGTACTAAGGATGCAGTGTTCACTTCTATTGTAATAAAGCAAACAATTATTCACTTTAAATCAAAATCATGTTGGCTATCAAATTCTTCTTCAAACCACCATAAAAATAGGCAACTTACCTCTAGAGCATTGAGACAATCTTTCTGTGACTCCGCTCCTTTGATGTAATTGGTGAACAGCGGCTTTAATCTCACAAATAGCTGCAAAGAAGGGGGGAAATATGCTTGAAAGTTAACATTTTTGAATGACTCAATAAGACTTAAATTTTACAGATTTATCAAAACACAGAGAAAGATATTAATATAAAATGAAGAAAATCATGTGTTTTCATCCCCCCCAGAAATGAGTATGGTGAAAAATAAATACCTCCCAAATCTATTTCTTATAATTTTCACTTGATGTTTGTTATATTATCTGACAAATGAAATAACATTTCAAAACGAAATTAAAAAAAAAAAGGATAAAGAGTGGAATTTTCTGCCGTTAAAGAGGACATTCAAGGACATTAAAAAATATTGCAATAAAAATTTGCTCTAATTTTTACTACCTTTTTAACAGCTACCAGAAGTTGTTGTGAGGACATGGAATCGGATGCTTTGAGGTGAGGTATCTCAAGGATAGCTTTGATCACCATGTGAATCAGTTCGTGCATGGCAATGTTGTAGGCATACTTGGAAGAATTGATCTCCAGAATGAGGTTGTCAACCTTGATGTTTTCTTCAAGGGTTCGCTGTAGACTGTCCAGCACCTCACTATAGAACACTGTCACAAAAAGAAGAAAAAAGAAATGATATGAATGAGTTCGTGCATGGCGATGTTGTAGGCATACTTGGAAAAATTGATCTCCAGAATGAGGTTGTCAACTTTGATGATTTCTTCAAGGGTTCGCTGAAGACTGTCCAGCACCTCACTTTAAAACACTGTCACAAAACAAAAAGAAGAAAGAAATTATATGAATGTTGTAGGCATACTTTGAAGAATTGATCTCCAGAATGAGGTTGTCAACCTTGATGTTTTCTTCAAGGGTTCGCTGAAGACTGTCCAGCACCTCACTGTAAAACACTGTCACAAAAAAAGAAGAAAGAAATTATATGAATCAGTTCAAGCATGGCAATGTTGTAGGCATACTCTGATGAGTTTCTCTCCAGAATTAGGTTGTCGATTTTGATGTTTTCTTCAAGGGTTCACTGGAGACTGTCCAACACCTCACTGTAAAACACTGTCACAAAAATGAAAGAAAGGATATGAATCAGTTTGTGCATGGCAATGTTGTAGGAATACTTCGATGAGTTTATCCCCAGAATGAGGTTGATGTTTTCTGCAAGGGTTCGCTGAAGACTGTCCAGCACCTCGCTGTAGAACACTGTCAAAAAGAAAGAAAGAAATTATGCACATGTGTACCATGTGTCCATGATATACACAACAATGTTCAAGGAGTTCTAGATTATACACATAATTGCAACAATAGAAGGATGTAACATATAGAGAAACTTTGGACTTTTTATGTTGATTTAGTCATAAGTTGATGTCTGAAAGTAACCTAGGATTATCTTTGAAAGGGGGTAAATACATGCGTTAATCAACAATCACTAACATTGACAATGAAGAGGCAAATTCCTACACACCTAGAAATGCTAACTGATCCGGAAAGCGCATGCAGCATATTTTCATATGAACTCATGGCTTCAATTACCAGTGAATGACTGAGAGTATGGTTGTTATGTTTTCTCCCACTTTTGTTCAGCTATTGCAATTTTCACATTTTAATTTTGACTTCAAACATATTCTAGAACAGTCGGCTTTGTTGTACACCCCGACACAAAATATTTGCAACAAAGCAAACATTTACTATAATTCATTATAAAACCCCTTGGAAGGTCTAACAGGGGTCAATTATATGATACCATAATAATCATAGCTTATCTTTATTACTCCTTGGTCGTGGATGCAAATCAACACAAAATTGTATGCGATCCACCCCAATTTCAAGCTGAAAAACAGAGTTTTTAAAACTATGACAATAAAAATCTTTTCTTACAATTGGTATCATCAGGAGGAGGTGATGCTCGAGGAGAGAGGCCCTCATCATCGAAATCATCTTCAGATTCCTCGCTCTCATCATCATCATCTTCATCTCGTTCTGCTTCAATATTCAAGCCTGAAGATCAATAACAAATACAATATATTTAGTTATTTTCATCCTTCTCATGCAATTTCAATGCTCAATAATAGACAAAGGATATATCACAGGAAGTCAATTAGATTTGGATGAGGAGTACCAATCTCAATAGATGTCAGTACAAAGACATTCTACAGAAATCAAGAGAAATACGTCATATAATTTGACAGGTTTGTCACCATAGATCAAAAGAATTTGTTCTGGTAAATAGACTATACCACTAGACAATTGAACATTTTCCATGCAGACAGGTGTGATACATCACATCCTCCACCCCCCCCCCCCCAATACGAAATATCCTAACTGAATATCACCGCCCCAATAGCTCTACTCACTGAGCATCTCTTCATCCTCGTCTGTATCCAGAATCCACAAGTACCCCTCTCCCACCTACCCGACCAGCATCCGATTAATTGGGGCACCCATCCTTTTTCTCCCCTTGCCCAAAGAACATTATTACGCATCCCATTCAAGCTTCAAATCTATACTCAAGCATCTCTCGCACCAGTTCATCCTCATCTGTATACAGATTTTGCAAGGATCCCTCTCCCTCCTCCCCATTAAGCATCTTATATGTCGATGTGCCTCACCCTATTTCTCTCCTCCTAAGGAAATATCATGATTGTCCATCCACCCCACCCCTTAACCCTATTTTAAGTGGGCTATTTCAGACCAAGTTTATACTGGGGGGGGGGGTCAATTTGACCCCCCCTTCAGATCTCGGCCGTGGGTCGCGCGATCGCCGCAAAATTTTGCATGCACATAGAGCAGGGTGTAAACTACAATACTGTATAGTTAATTTTTTCGAAAATTCACAAGTTCTATTTTTAAATAATTAAATATGCAAATTTATGCATGAAATCACACTTTCTGCTCTATTTCACTCAATGAAGCTCCTAGAAGATTCATTTTTGGTGTGAATATTCTTTATATCATTCCTCATGACACTACTTGAAAAAAAATTTGGAATGACAATTAATTTCTTATGTATTATATTGTTTTATGAATTTCTTATGTATTTCTCTGTTTTTTCGACCTTTTGTTTTCTATTAATTTTTCAATGAAATACATTGCAGAACATTTTTCAAGCATGTTTATGCTAAAATGAATCAATTTCAGCCCATTAAAGTGAAAATATTTTGATCTTTATGAATTCTGACTGTAATCACAATTTACATTGACTTTGTACACAAAATCACGTTTTTGAGCCATTTTCGGTCTGACATGCATGTACAAAAAATGGCGCGGCAACATAACAGTACGCCCGATTTTCGCGAAAATAGTCTTAAAAGTTGCGCAAGACTTGAAATAAAAAAGTCAGCGAGTCTCGCGGTGAAAAAATTTTGCGCGGCGGAGTGATCGCGAAAAATGTTGAGGGGGGGGTCAAATTGACCCCCCCCCAGTTGGAATAGGGTTAAATCTCTGCTCACCAAGCATCTCTTGCACAAGTTCACGCTCGTCTGTATCCAGATTCCACAAGAATCCCTCTCCTTCCTCCCCAAGCATCATCTTGTCAATAGATGCACCTCACCCCGTTTCTCCCATCCCAAAGACATATCATGCCTGTCCACCCATCCCGCACCCCCGAGCTCTACTCACCAAGCATCTCTTGCACCATTTCTCTACAAGTATCCCTCTCCCTCCTCCCCAAGCAGCATCTTGTAAATAGATGTAAGCCACCCTGTTTCTCCCCGCCCGATGACATATCATCCCCACACAATCTCTACTCACCAAGCATCTCTTGCACCAGTTCATCCTCATCTGTATCCAGATTCCACAAGTATCCCTCTCCCTCCTCCCCTACCAGCGTCCTGTCCATTGCTTCCTCATCGATGGGCCCCACCCCAGGGGAATCTCCCTCCCTGGGTGAGGTATCTTGGAACTCGTCCCCGTCCTCCCCTTGAGCAGAGGGAGGGACACGGGTGAGAAGGGTCCCTCCTGGTAAAGTGATGTTGGGTCCCACTTTCACCTGCAAAAATTTAACGCAATTCTCATTAGCATATTTGTATTATTATCATATATTAATAATTAAAATAATAATATGAGTATTTCAATGGCGCTGGTATCCGCCAGGCTCTGACGCTTTGTAGTGAATCAGAAGGATTTCATCCCTGTGCCAACCCCCCTCCCCCGCTCCCTCAAGGAATGCCTCAAAATCTGTTCCCATTCTCCCCATGAGCTGAGGGAGGGGTAAACATATAGGTGCTTATGGGATGGTGACAATTGATTTACCTTTCATCTCAACGAAATTTAGCAATTCCAAAAGATTCAAGCCGCATTAGAAAAGTGTTCACTTGTCTATAATTTCTTCCTGTTAACCATTATTGACAACTAGAATTGGGTAGTTCCTGCAAAAGGGCTATGGGAGTTACAGAATTCAGTTGTAAAAATATTACATCCACAAATAATTCTGAAGTTAGTTAGAACCCGTCTGTAAAACCCATCTATATACAATGGCCATTATTTTACATTTACCTATGTGGTCATTCTAGACTTACATGTCATAAAACCAATTGTCATACAAAACAGAACGTCTAACAGAAAATGAATGCAAAAGTAATGGATACACCAGTTAACTTATTGGAACCAAATATTGATGTCTGATGCTTGTCAATTAAGAGTTTACATTCTTGATTAGTTCTTGATTGATCAATACATAATGGCAAAATACACTTTGCTATGGTTGGTACTATACACATCGATCAGAATGTTCAGATTAAACATTCACAAAGAATCTGGACCTGAACTTATTTTGAAAATTAATGCGGCACCATTTCAAGTAACACCCGTTGAAAGACTTAAAAATGATCATAATGAATATAGTCTTCATTGCACTCACCCCGAATGAGAGGACACATCCCTGTTTTACAGTGACATCTGATTTCAAATGGACATTGTCACACAGGAGAGCCATGCTGATTTGACAGTTAGATTCAATTGTCACATTATCCCAGATGTAGGCATTTTCAAGAACTACATTGTTACCTGGAAAAAAAAAAGAAAGGAGTGTGTGAAATTACACATACTGAACAGCTGAAAAAAACTAAGCCTTTCAAATATGGCTCTGTCCAGAAAAGCCTTATGAATATTCATAACATGTACATAATCATTCAAAATATTTCGGAGTTCTGTAAATAACCAATTTCAAGCTGATGACATTTTCAAACCAAAGTTTGTGGAAAAAATACTTTTTCTTAGAGCCTCTGAAAATTTGCATGAAATTTATGCTTCTTTGATCATATGTAGCTGTTTCTGGTACTTAATAATTTATCATTCCAATGGTATGATTTAATTGTTATATTCTAGAAAACATTATTTTGAGTAAAATTGAAAACCATGAGTGCCCAACTGAGGCGGAGACTGTCGCTATACAAGAGGCCATCATCATCATCATCATCATCATCATCAACAGTCTGCAGGATTTTTTGTCTCCCCTTCAACTTGCTCTTGATTTCAGAAGGGAAATAAAAGTTGTAAAATCAATAAATGGTAGAAATATTACTCACCTATCTTACACCCTCTGCCTATGACTGAATGAGTGACTCTAGTGTTGTAACCTATATGACTGCCGGGACCTATAACAACATCTTCTTCTAGAACACAGTCTCTGTCATGGCAAACAGTACAAAAACATTAAAACAATTAATTTCAATGCTCAAACTTGATACTTCACGCTCAGAAACAAGCAACTAAAATAATTAAAGAAAAGTAGAAGACAGAAAAAACTGAATACACTGTATTGTCAGGTGTGTTGATGCTTTATACAAGAATCAAGGTATCTTGATTTTGAGATATATTTTCGGAAGAACTGTGGAATTCTTTGTCACTACTTGAAGAAATTTTGCATGATTTTTGCAGAAACCATGACGTTTCAGGGGTGAAAGATGTACACAATACTTGAAGAGTTCTCACTGCAATCTCACTTTGTAACACAGGCATTGATGTAAACAGGAAGCATTGGA
>BQKZ01000966.1:101518-114415 GCA_036244855.1 Temnopleurus reevesii
CCCCCCCCCCCCTCCAACGCAAAGAAAAGTTTCTTTTTCGTAGATAAACACATATGTGCAGGTATATTTATTGATTCAACCTTTTTTTATATAAAAAAAGGAAATCTATTTAAAAGATGTAATACACTAATATAATTTTTTTTCATTTATGGGTTAAAACAGGTTCTTAAAGATACCAGTCGATAAGTGCATGGCATACGTCATAACGCTTGAGCAGATTTTGCCAATTTGCATTAAAATCGCTAATGAGTTATATATTTATTGTCCGATTTACTTCAAACTTATCTAATAGTCCGATTTTTGTGCTTTTAACCAAAGCAACTTATTTTAATTCTAGTGCAGACCCAGCATAATTTTGTGCGTTACAAATGCAAATATTTGTGATGAATTGATTATCTATGTTTATGTTCATATAGTTTGTTTTGTTTGTTTGTTAGTTGCACCCCCCCCCCCCCCCCAAAAAAAGTGATATTTCCTTTTTCTTTTGCCATATGAACGACATCTACCGAAAGGATCGTGAGTGCAGCATGGCATCCGACAACGAGCATTTAAATGACGTTTTACAAAAGTTTGAAAGAGCTACTAAGAATCCTGAGAAATACATTAGGTGAGTCTGATCATATAATTCAATTTTATAATTTGTGTAGGGCTTTAGTATTGTAAAATATAATAATTATGATAGTTGTCGTGGCACAGTGTTATGCTTCAGTCCCACCCACCCGATTAAAAGTTGTGCTATGTTTGTGATAGTTAGTTTTTACCTTAATTAAAGACAATTTCTCGAAAATACACTCCAAATGTAATTATTAGATCTTGAAAATTTGTATTCATGTACACCCTCCTTGCACCTTTGTACCCACAGTTGCTGAAACTGTAAAGAGAAATTTATACACAGTCTCACAGATGGCTGAAAGTGAAACTGACAACCAGGAAATTGAGCAGATGACACTTCTGTAGCTGAGAGTTTTGCTTTTTAATTTCGACCAAATCAAAGATTTTGTCACAGCTGTTCTTTTGCAGTGTTGTTTGTGTGTGGGAAGAATGTGTGTACAAGTCAATATGAATGAAGATCTGTCGGCCGCACACCCAATCAGAGCCTGAGGGCTATCAATTGATGGGTGACTGACAGAAAACTTGGTAATACCAAATAGATTCATATTTGAGAAAACACCCGTCCCCAACACTTATTAAAATCCTATCCTTACCCGATGCACCACACAAAGTGCTCGAAAATTGATGATCGAGTTTGAGTTGTGAAGAATTAGAATTAGTGGCAAGTTGTATGAAACATTTCATTAATTGCTAGGTTTTATTTCAAATGGTTGTGTAGTTCCATTTCTTGTTCTTAATTTTTGCCGATGGTACCTATTGAATTCCAGCCCATTTCCGAGGGAAATGATCTTATGTATCCATGTCAACAAATAATTCTGATATCTCTTCAATTTGGGAATCCCTTGAAATTTATTTATTGCCCCTCATCATGTTCATGTAAATGATACATTTTACAAAGCTTCTTGTCCATGATATGAATAAACCTCAGTTAAAAAAAAATCTAGCCATCTCCTAAGGAAACATGTCATTGATAAAGGAGGGGGGGTGGGGGAACCTAACTTTTATGCATGTCTTTACTCTTGTGTGCCAGATTCACTACAGTTAAATGTTATTTTCTTATTCAAGTAAAGTAAAGAAGCCCTTTTTTCACCCATTAATGCAGTTCCCAGCCAACTCATGAAACCACTCTGACATCATGTACTCGGGCCCTGTTTGGGTTAGCTGCCAGTCATGCGGAAAAAAATCTGAACTCTTCGAATCCACTCTTGGAGCTCATAACTGAAGGATTTGATGAGGAACAAATATGGCAGGAACTGGAATTACAAAAACAGCCCTGTCTTGGAAGACTGGTGAAAAGTGTTTCTAAAGTCATTGCAGGACGCAACAGACTCCATCTTCAAAATCCCTCAGATAAAAGGGTAATTGAAGACAGTGATGGAGATGAAGAAGAACATTTGGAAGATAATGATGAGGAAAACTTTGATCAGGAGGGGGAGGACGATGAGGAGGAAGAGGAGATATCAGATAGTGAGGAAGACCTTGAAAATAATAGCTCAAATTCAAGAACAAAGAAATCACAAAAGGCTAGCAAAGGCTCAGATGAAAGTGATGAATCAGACACAAATTTTGAAATTGATGAATTGCATTCAAGAACTAAACAGTCAAAGAAAGCTTCAAAGAGCAATGCCCGGAAAGGGGATAAGGAGGGAAAGAGGAAGGCATCAATTGTTGATGATCAGTTCTTCAGACTAGAAGACATGGAGAAGTTTCTCGAGATGGAGGATGCTAAGGAAGCCAAGAGAATTAAACGGATGGAAAGACGAGGTGAAAGTGACGATGATGAGGGAAGTGAGGAGG
This sequence comes from Temnopleurus reevesii, assembly GCA_036244855.1. Lineage (NCBI taxonomy): Eukaryota > Metazoa > Echinodermata > Echinoidea > Temnopleuroida > Temnopleuridae > Temnopleurus > Temnopleurus reevesii. Next base: position 103,928 of record BQKZ01000966.1, read on the forward strand.
ATGATGATGATGATGAAGAAGATGTGGACTTTTTTGAGGATGCCTCGTCAGATGATGACGGATTTGATGATGAAGATGAGGAGGAAGATGAAGTACAGATGCCTCACAAACAGGTGATTATCATACAGCCCTTCTTTAGCCAACATAATAAATTCACAAGATAATGAAAGTAGAGTATTGTATGCCAATTTATCCACAACAAAATTACTGATTCTTCCTTTTTTGGAGGGGAAAATTCATTGAAAAACACTAGTCCACCATTCATAAAATATCAGTTTGTATTGGAATACACATTTCGCACTTTTTACAGAAAATTGCATTTGTTTATGCTGCGTAATAATTTGCTGCTATCAGAACACATGGATGTAGTTGCCCCCATCTCATTGTTGCCCTCTTATTCTGTTCTTTACTTTGGTAGAAAAATCCCCTTCATCTTAAAGGCGCTGAATCCCTAAAATCTCATTTTTAGGCTTGCTATTTGTAATATATCTTGCCAGAGTTTATGTAGCATAAATGAGAAAAATCAGTTTTCTTTTGGACAGTTTTGCTTGAAAGAATATTGATACTTCTAACTTATTTGATTTGATAATAATTCTTCAATTATTTTGACAGCAAAAGAGGAGTACCAGAGACCTGATGTATGGGGACTTCTTTGCAGAACCAGGGGCAGAGTTGGCTACAAAATCATCTAAAAAGAAAATGCACCTTCAAGGAGAAGAAGATGAGGAAGAGATGGAAGAAGATGAGAATGAAAAGGACTTTGAGGAGGAAAGGTAAATAATAATTTATGATTGACATTGCGAGCTTAACCCTGTGTTAAGTTCCACTGAAGGCTTTTTTTTAACACATGCTGGTTCTCGGCATGCACTTCCAATTGGATTCACTTTTTTAGATAGTCTTCATACAAGATATTTTTATCATGAGAATTCTTCAGGTTTAAATCCAGGTTTAAAAAAAATTGGTTAACATTGTGGATTGCTTAGGGAAGTTGGTTTTATAGGAAAATAATTAAACAACAAACAAAATCATCATATTTCAGAGTAGCATAAATTTTAATCCATCGGTCTTCAGCAATGCAATTATTTTGCATTCAATCTTGATGCAACTTATTTTAGTGATCACATTTCATCATATTTAAATCATACCCTACAAACATATCAAGATTTCAGATTTATCATGGTACATTATATTGTTCCAATACCTTGTTAAAATAATTTTCATCTGTATCTATTCCATGAACTAGTTTCGAAGAGGCAGACTTTGAAGACGCAGATGATGACATGCTTGCAAACCTGAAAAAAGCATCCGGAGTGAGGAATAAGGATGATCTTCTGCTGAGCGGCAGCGAGAGTGAAGGGGAGGACATCTCAGACATTCTTGGGGGTCAGAGGAAGAAGGGAGAAGATAAGTCGACCTTTGAGAAGAGACAGGAAAAGGTACGAAAGTTCTGAACAGGGTTCTACAAACCCACTTGCTCACAACAAGATAAAATGCTATGTGAGCAAGTATTTCTTACCTTACTCGCCCATATGGGCAAGTGGCCATTTTTACAATGGCAAATTTGACATTAACAAATCAAGACTTTGCCAAAATGTTGTCAATTTGTGTGATTTTTTTTTGGTCTTTTTCTGAAAAAACAATTCTTCATCCTTGTCATATCTATCTTCTACTCGAGCTTCGTTGTGGATTGTATTTCTAAACTGAATTAAAAAAAAAGGATACATACGTACAATATCAATGTCTTGTAAGGTGTGATTTAGTTATAATATTTAAAAATCACTTTATCACTTTTATTCAGATGTTGAACATTATAATGTAACTCATTCTGGTGAGGTCGGATATACCAAGTCATATTTATTCCCAGCTCTTTGTATTCTTATAGATTCTTTACCCTGATATACTGAGAATCCTGATATAACAAGGTCATATTCATTATCTTGAAGTTCTCATTATAATGAGATTTCACTGTATTTTTTAAAGGAGTCATAGCAGATGGAAAAATGAAGGGGTTGAATGAGGATGCATGCAATTTGTGTGCATTCGCATGTTTTCCCATATTTCCTGAACCAGTTTGAGTTGTTTCATAACAAGAAGTTGATATTCAACCAAAATATTTGTGCTTCTTCCAAACTCAGCTCCGCAATAAGATTGAAGAGCTGGAGCAGTCAAACTTGGCCAAGAAGCCCTGGCAACTGATCGGAGAGGTTGGAGGGATCAAAAGACCAGAGAACAGTCTTCTTGAAGAGAATCTAGAGTTTGATGTCAGAACTAAACCAGGTATGATTTACCTTCATGAGGTGGGATTGATTTATTAGAGACTAGTATATTTTATTGGAAATTATTTGTTGTAGGATGAAGAGTTTTTATTAGATTAGTCACAACTTTTTTTTTTATTTGTTGTTTTTCAATGAAAAGTAAAGGATTTCGCTTTCCCATACAATTACAACTGCCAAATATATGCTACAGAATTGAATGTATGCTTCAAATGTTTTTGTGTCACTATTTGTAACCCAGTAGATCCATACTTTAAATTGAATAAGACTGTAGACTACCACACCATTCTTCTCATAAGAAGCCAATATCTGACCAAAATATTTAAATTCATTGTTGTTAAAATCACTTAAAAATGATAATAATAATAGATGCAATTTATATACCGCAAGTATCCACTCTGCTGAGTGCTCAAGGCGCTTTACATTATTATTACCCTGGCTTTAGCCCTGCAGCCATTCACAGCACACTCAGCATTTCAAAAAATAAATGTTCCTGCCAGGTACCCATTCACCTCAACTGGGTTGAGTGCAGCACAATGTGGATGAATTTCTTGCTGGGGGAAATTGACGCCATGGGTAGGATTCAAACCTACGACCCTCTAGTTGAAAGGCGAGAGTCACGACCACTACACCACGGCGCCTCCACGTCTTCAAACATTCAGGACCAATGAATTTACAATATTCAGATGATTCCTGTTTTAGCCAAAGGTATACCATTATGAATGTAGGGCTGATGGCTAAATCACCCGTGCAACTCACAAAGCACTAATCATACCATGGTTGTGCTGTCACCAAGGCATTCAATGTAGAGTTCTACCTGTAATTTTTTTTTTCAATATCCTTTGACTACAGCTCCTGTAATCACGGAGGAGACAACCCAGACGCTTGAATCATTGATCAAGCAGCGTGCCCTTGACCAGGCGTGGGATGATGTCCAGCGGAAGGTCAAACCTAAGGAAGAGGTCAAGGAGTTCAAGAAGAGGGTCACTCTTGACCAAGAGAAGAGCAAGATGAGTCTAGGAGAGATATATGAGCAGGAGTATATCAAACAGACTCAGGTAAGTGCTTTCCTTGCCTGCACATTTGATGGATGCCAACACTGACATGTTTGTTTACCATTTAGGTTTATAAATTTTGATTCAGATTCGTAGGAGACATTGGTAATAGATAATCACAAAGATTGAATATTTTTAACCATCTGGCCTAGCATTTGACAGCATGATTATAAAAGGAAATAATCACTTAACTGGTGAAAATAAGAATGATTCCAAGAATGAATCATTAGATGCCATGATATTGGTAAAATTTAGACGATCACTGAACTATGAATTACCTAATACAGTGTCGTCGCAGAAGATGCAAAATCTTCATTTTTTAGCATTCTCTTCAACCTATTCCAGATAAAAAATAATAAATGAAGAGAACTGCTGAAACTTCTTATCCAATAATGGAGAGCTGTGGAGTAAAATGAAGTCAAAAAGAGCTTGAGCTTTCGATCCTAGCAGAATCTTAATCATAAGATAAAAATAATGTAAGAGCAAGTTTGATCTTGAAAATGGCTTACACCTGGTACTATTTTTTAAATTGATTATCATAATAGTGTGTGTATTTGAATTAGCAAATTTTCTCTTCATTTATTCCACTCTTTACTGTGTTTCTCCTGTATGTGTTGTGTATTCATTTGATAACAACTTGCATGTTGTGAGCTGTTAAATACCAGTGCATGTTGAATTTCTTTAAGTTGGTCTTTATCTGGAAATATTTTGTTATCTTTGGAACATTTAGCAAGAGGCAGAGGAGGAAAAGGAGGATCCGTTACACAAAGAGATCAAAGAATCCATGGATGCTCTCTTCTTCAAGCTGGATGCTCTCTCAAACTTCCACTTCACACCGAAACCAGTCGGCCCCGAGGTGAAGATCGTCTCCAACACGCCAGCGATCACAATGGAAGAGGTCACGCCTGTCAGCGTCGCTGAGTCATCCTTGCTGGCTCCAGAAGAGATTACGGTAAGTGATGTCTACATCTATAATGAGTGGTTTATAGTTGGGTTTCATTGTGTTACATCATTACTCTTTATGTAGCAGTTGCCTTTGCCCTATGAATTATAAAAGTAAAAGCTAGTGATGGTGGTGGTGATGCAGAGATGTCAAATATTTCGGAATATGCAGGAGGCGAAATGAAGATATGAATAACTAGCACAGCAAACAAAAGTGGGAGAAAACATGACAACATTAACTTCTTGATGAAAGCCTTGAATTATTATAAAAATACACCTCATGCATTTTCCCAATCTCTTATCTCTTGTAGTGATATGGAGTGGTGATGATGGTAATGTTCATGTAAATGATGATGATGATGATGATGATGATGAAGAAGGTGATACGGATGATAATGATAATGATGTTGATAATGGTGATGACCATGAATTTTACTTTAATAATTTCATTATAGTGGTGTTATATATTGACTTGTAAAGTATATGCAGCTCTATGGGTCTAATGGTGTGGCTCTTACAGTTGTGCAAATGTACAAAATGGTTAATATTTTTAACCAAATTCAAATCCCAGCTGTACATGTTTTGCACCAGAAAAATTTATAATTTTCTTTAAGAAAAACGAGGTTTCGTACAATTCAAGGTCATATTTTTCCCATTTCAGCACCAATTCTGAAGAGTAAATACTCTGTTTTTGGTTTTCCTGATTCAAGATTTTTCTTACACATGCATTTTTTTCATGTATACAGTATTGGATTTTGCTGTCTGTTAAATTGCAGACAGTGTAGAGGACCCTAGGCTCTTGTATGATATGCAAGATAATGATACCAATTTATTTCAGTGCTGAAACTTATCATTATGTTTTTCATGCATCGCAGGAGAAAGAGAAAGGAGAGATGAAGGGACAGACAGAGAAGACTTCCACTGATCGTAACAGGGAACTTCGGAAGAAGAAACAGAAACAGCGTGCCAAGGCGAGGGAGAAGGAGAGGAAGGAGAAACTAGTGGAGAAGTTGAACCCTGGTCTAGGGAATAAATACAGCAAGAAAGCTGCAATGGCGAAACTGGAGAAGAACAGCAAGGCTCCATCTAGCACAACAACCATCATCAAGGTAAGTCATTTTTAACTCTTTACCTGCTGCATTATGGAACCCTAGGTTGCTAGGCTATTTTAAAGTGTAAATCAGAAAAGTGCTAATACACACACAGGTGTACACAAAGATGAATGGACATTTACGTGTGTAGAATGCATCAATGCACCGGAACAAAGCAAGTGTGTATCCATTCAATGTATTTTTTATCTTTCTATCGTGTGCTCAAGCTCAGAGTCGACCAAAGCATGTCTGCTAGTGAGAATAGCGTCGACAGCAGCGAGTAATGAGTTAATGAATTAATAAACCTTATGCAAGATGACTCTGTTTAAGTAAAATCTCTTTGGGCCACAATAAGGGATTTACTTTTAGAACATAAATAAGTCATGTTTTGCATGATTTGTTCACTAACATTAGTTTTAGGATTAATCAATTAACAGAAGTTTGACTTAGAGTTGATTGTATTCAAATGAATAAACCATGGTCTAAGATGAGAAAGGTTGTGTATATGAGTACTTATAATCATCATTTTTTAAATAATGTTTTTATGTTTTATGATTATATTTTTCACAAAAAGCTTTGAGAATTATTGACTGAAAATATTATTAGATGTAGTCAAAGGCTGTTACATAGCAAATTGAATGGCGAAAAAAATTTCATTCTTTTTGTTTTCTCTTGTTTTCATGAATTTTGGGCATATTTATTCTTAACCAACCCTGGAATTTTGGGAGGCAATGTTCAAAACATTCCTTTTCATTTTGTACTATAATTCTTTGATTGAACTTGTCTATTTTGATAGGACATGGACAGTGCCAAGGGGAATCTGAAGTCTTCAAAGGCATTCTTCAGTAAGCTACAAGAGGAAGTGGTCGCTGAGGTGCATGGATTCAAATCAAAGAAGAAGAAACAGAAGGTCATGACAGGAACACAGCTCAAACTATAAATATCATGGACAATACTCTTATATGTAGATGGATGGATCATTTCTGATCTTTTACTGTGAAGTTGAGGATGTAGAATCATCAAAGTTTGGAAATTATGAAATAATGTCACCGAAAATGAAGAAGTGCAGAGAATTTAATTCTACTATTGATATCTTCATACAAACATAAAATGCAGCATACTTCATAGAAAAATCATCATTCAAATTCTAGGACCCCAATTGCTAATGTGAGTATGGTATGAAACTGACACAAAATAGTTAGTCTTTGGATGCCAGAGATGTAGAGTGAGAATCATGAGTAAGTAAATTAGTGATTTCAAAATGACTGTCGAGTTGAAATTTCAAGTGAGTTCCAAAATCAGAGTAAAATGTGATTTAGTAAAACTCAATATTCCAGGTGCGATGTGCCATGTATGGTTACCCTAAAGTTTTAGTTTTGGAAATTCCAACTACTTTGGAATATGAATGACAGAAATGAAATTGTGAACTACACAAACAGCTGTGCCAAATCATTTCTCAAGAGTAAAATTGTATGGTTATTTTCATCATTTCTTTCATGAGAAAAATTTGATGTAGCTGTTTTGTGATTCACATTTTAATTTCTGTCATCCATATTTCAAACAGTTGACATCTTTGCTGTTACCCATTTCCGTGAATCGGCAAAGGAAAAATAAATATGAAATTTAAAATATGCTCATTGAGTACAGAAATGTGCAGGGGAGACATTTGGATAATGCCAATTTAACATCCATCAAGAGTCTTCCCGGCTTATTTACTGCTGCACACAGCCAGTGTATTTTAAATTCCATATACCTTTGGGAATATGTTGGTTGTAGGCACAAATGTTTGCAGAGCCATTATTGCAACAAATTTCCTATATATCAATATATGTTGCCAATACGGCCAACCTAGCCTAGGTTCAAACTGTTTGAACTGAAGAAATAGTTTTAATTTTGAAGGAGGGGACTTGAAAAGTTCTTTGACTATGTGATACAGTGAAACCTCTTTATAACGATGTCCTTGGAACCCTGAAAATTACCTCGGGCTCCTCACTATGATAGGGTAAAAAAAACAAAGAACTATGCAGAGCTACGATCAATGAAATCATATTCTATAACAGGTATCACACTATATCCGACCTCTTTATAAAAAGGTTCCACTGTAATTCAAATTATGCCAGGTCATTTTGGGCAAGGTTGACGGTACTTTCTAAATTACAGCAAATGTATTTTGATAAAAGTAATGACACAAGTAAAGCTTGTTACTATTTGTATTCATAAAATATATTTGTTCTCTTCTTTTTAATAAGGCATGACAGAGAAAAGAAAGTTTGGTAGCAATCAGATATCAGGTAAAATATCAGCAGTTGCCAAATTTTGGCAAAACATCATATTGCAATATGCACCTGATTACTCATTCAACAGTGCAGTATGTCTGTAAACAATGGATATATATGCAAATGTTTAATGTCATGCTACATACACTGACGCAACTGTGGTTAATTTGATAAAGCTAAAGGGATGTTATGAAAAAGATGCTAGAAAGTTGTGATCAATTGCAAATCAACTTAATATTAGCAGTTTGAAACGCATTTTCATTTGCACATTTTATGAACTACATGTACCAACAAGATGCACATGCCACAATGACTAATTGGCACTTGGCAATCAACTGCAACTTGCAATTGATTGCATCTTTCTAGCAACAACCGCTAGGCATAGCCTGCGAATCATATACATTGATATTTCAAATTGTAATAATTCATGACCTCAAATACTTAGTTTCATTTTTTCTTTCTTTACAAGATAAGTATGACCTGTTGATAACGGCAAAGGGAAGTTGACATATTTTTTGCCATAATCCAACGATTGACAATATAATTCGGAGGTCAGAGAGGCCAAACTTCCGATAAGGTTATTATTTTCCTTCATTCAAGCAATTAATAAACTGATTTCAAACATGGCATTCGTGCCACAGTATATATTACCTGTGGATATTTTTAATGCATTTCAGCAAAACTTTATCATGATTAGGATAAAAACTTGTGTAGTATTTTATGCAACATGAAGTATCTCAGTTTATGAAATAAACATGTAATGTGTATTGGAAGACTGAAGCTTTACGAAATGTACACTTTCTTATTCGGTTACATTTCTTGATTGGTCAAAATTCAGAAACTCTAATGTTGAGAAATACAAAGTTTGTTGAAACAAAAATGTAAAGTAAATGGCATCATTAACGCCTCTTAGAAGTTTGATACAAATGTACATGCATCTTTATGGCTCATGTTTACAGCACAATTTTCCATAATCAATGGTCTTATTGCTAACAAGACAGCATTAAGTTCCAAAATAATTTGATTTCTATGACATTCTTATGATCCAGTCAAACCTGTCTACAGAGGCCACCCCAAGGGAAACAGAAAAAGTGGCCACTGTAGACAAGTGGCCTCTGTAGACAGGTTCTATAACATGCATTTTTACCTGGAGGGAATCAATTTAAGTGACCACTATAGACAGGTGGTCACGAAGATAGTGGCCGCTATAGACAGGTTTGACTGTATGTATAATGTCACACTACTCCATTAAGGTCCTGTCATTGAGGATACAAGATATATTTCAACAGTGCCAAGATGTAACATTAATGAAATGTAATGTTTTTTATGCAGAGAACAATGCTTCCAATCTTGAAGAGAACGGGTCCTTCGTTTCCATGGCTGCTTCTACCAAGATCTGTAAGAAAGAGGGGGAAAAAAAGAAATGTGTTGCCGTCAACAGCATAATAAAAATGTCAAATTATTCACTATATACATGTATTTGTGTACACTATGTTCGTAAGTGAGCTGTCCACCACTTTAGAATGCAATTTATGAATACTTTGCACTATTTTAGAAGATTCACTTGGGAATATGAAATCATGCAACAGAAAATTATGAAAAATGAAGTAATAGGCTAGAAAAAAAAACTAGAGGGAATCTGACTAAGTAAAAATGTTGTGGCCCTGGAATTAAGTTTGAGAAAAGAAGAATGAAGAGCACTGTTGAAACTGCTTATCCAAGAATGGAGAGCTGTGGAGCTATTGTCGAAAGCTCAATTTCTTTTTACTCCAAGAAGAAAAGATGCAAGAGGGAGGAGGGGGAGAAAGGAAGAGAGATGGAGGGAGAGAAGGAGAAGGAGAGATGGAGGGAGAGAAGGAGAAACAGAAGGATAAAGGAGGGATGGATGGAGGAAGAAATGAGGAAGGAGGAGGGATAGAGGAAAGAGGGAGGAGGAAGAGAGGGGTAGAAAGAGAAACAGAAGGAAGTAGGAAGGAGGAAGGGCTGAGGGAGGAAGGATGGAAGAAAGAGGGAGGAGAGATGCAGGAGGAAGAGGAGGGAGGGTTTGAGGGAGTAGGAAGATGGCAATGAAGGTGATGTGAAGATGATTGCATGAATTACCTGTGCAGACTCCAAATCTTTCTTCTTCATCAATGCGTCCACTAGGTGAACTCTGATGATAGACAATGTGTAGTCCTCTGGCCCAGGCCCCACATCCTTCTCCATGGCTTGTTGTAGTTCCCTTCTTGATTGCCTGCAAACAAGTTACCACAGAACAGGCTGTTTTAAAAGTCTGAGTATGAGTATCACAGTACATACACACTATGTCAGTTTATTTCTATACAGTCAACCTTGTCTGGGATGCCAACTGCCTATTCAATCAAGCATCATGTCTACAATGGTGATTGAATGACATAAACTATTTATTTTTGGCAATATTTTACCTGGGCATAAATAAACATCTTAACAGTTGGATCACACTAGTGAATCAAATAGCTTGTTTCTTTAAAATTTCTTTTGGGTGTTCATATTCATTTCTTCCTATGAACAATTGCAGAATCATCCAAAATATGCCCCCCCCCAAAAAAAAATAAAATTAAGAATTCATATCCACCTTACTTTCAATTCAATCCCGAGAATAACTAAATGTAATGCAGAGATGCAAACCTTTCCAGAATAATACATGAGGTGTACATTCATCACAATTTAATGCACCTATCAATTGTAAGACGCACCCCTCGACCCCCGGGAATGGTGCGTCACTTGTCAGATGTGAGTCGGATTTTCCTATACCATGACGCACCTGTGTGTCTCGACTATGACGGACCTTTTCTTACAATGACTGTGCCTGGACGAAAAAATATGACGCACC
>BQKZ01000966.1:127052-141986 GCA_036244855.1 Temnopleurus reevesii
CATAGTCAGGGGTTTGGCTGAGGATTGCCTGATAGTCCGACACTGCTTCTGAGTAGAGCCCAACAGTCTGCTTGATGTGGCCAATTCTATAGGTGACAAATGTCAGATAATACAACAAACCATCTTACCACTGAGTGCTGGCACATAGTCAGGTGTTTGGCTGAGGATTGCCTGATAGTCCGACACTGCTTCTGAGTAGAGCCCAACAGTCTGCTTGATGTGGCCTATCCTGTATGAAAAAAGAGATGATAAAAGGAACAATATGTAATGCATTAAATGCATCATGCTTTTGATATGTAGTCAACATGTGCAACCAATGTCATGACCAAAGAGTTTCTATAAATCAACATTAAACGGCGTGCTCCCCCAAATTGATGTGACAAGTAGAGACGCAATGGCAGTGATATGCGCTATATATAGGCAATGTGTTATTATTATTATTATTATTATTATTAACTCCTAAATATTTGCGGAAAGGGTGTCAAAAAGCAGCTGAAACATTAAAACGAGTTCCCTCCCATGTATTAGCAAAGGCGGGTATACAAGTTCATCACCGGATTAAGATGGTGCCGCACACATTGAAACGATCCCAGTCGCCTTGCATGAGCATCAATGCGTAGTGATTGCTCTAGTCAAATATAAAGCTCTTTGGTCATGACCAATCTATTTCAACTAAAAAAACACAAAAAGTATATAAAAGATCAATCAAGCAGAGTATCAATCTACATGTGAGGCTGGCAAACACAATGGTCAAATTTGTCTCATTAACTGGCCACAATGTCCATCTTTTGATTGTGTTTTTTGTGTGTTTTGTAGTAATATTGAATAATTTGATGTAATATGGAATTATGCTATTTTTAATTGTAGCAATGTCATTGGAATACAGATATAAAGATCTAGTTACAGGAGATTCAGGAATAACTACATTTTATGCAGCTCTTATTCTAATTATTATCAAATCTAAAATACCATACTTACTTGAACAAAGCATATGTTGAGTTTGGGTTCATCTGAAACAAAATATAAGACAATTATAAAAAGTTATAAATACAATATAATGCTGGTACAAGTAGCAATGCCTCTTAATGAAATAGTTCAAATGACTTTTCAATAGGAGTGTAAATAGTGTATATCATAAAATGGATTGCATAAATTGATAACACATGACAACTTTTGAGTTTTAAGAACTATTCAACTTTTAAGTTTGACAGCAATAATAACATATACACTCCAAAATATTGGGTGGCATTATAACACATATGAAAGAAAGGGTGCATGTTCCAAAAGAAGTTCATAAGTATGTTCCCATAATTCTAACCTTGAAAACATCTGGATACCTTTATACCAAGGAAACAACAATTACATGATGTAAATCAACTTACTTCAACAACTCGACTGAAGGTTTTCAGAGCTGCTGTATTGCTGCCACGACTCAAATATGCTTCAGCAAGACATTCCTGGCAGTGTCTGATGATGCAAAAGCAATAACATTGACTTAAAAAGTATGCTATTGGAGTACAAGAAAATTTGCACACATACTGCATAAGCTGAAATTTCTAAGTTGGTTTTAATTTCACCAATTTTGCGGTCTTGGCCTCGCAAACGTTTCCACTCTGCATAACTCATATGTGTATAACACTGTCCAAAATGCCAAAATGATGATGATGATGATGATGATAAATGGTTTATTGAATACAAATCATTGCAGCTAATAGCAGATAATAACAGAACACCAAAGTGTCGAACTAGTTTGGACTTGCGGAAATATTTGTGCGCTAAAATATTGACTTATACAGTACAGTGTAGATATGTGCAATCTACAATATTTCTATTAAGAGGAAAATAAAAAGGGTCATTTGTTGCAAAGAAGATAATAATTTCCAAAAACATGAGCGATATTCAATAATGAGGAATGATATTAGGCTAGTGTAAAAAAAAATGATAATGAATAAAATAAGGTTATTCTTACATGTCTTCAGGGTCAGCTCGTAGAACAGCTTGGAAACTGAAATCAGAAAATTGAATACAAAATGATAATTGATGACAGTTAATCTCAAACACACACGTACATTTCAGTTAAATGATCTACATGTATACAGTATAAGACAAGGTTTTTGCTACAAAACGTTTATTCCTACTCAAGTACTCAAGTATTTATACTACTTGTACTATGTAAATGAAATTTATAAACTTTCTGAGTTTGCAAAACATTTTTGTAAATTGAATTCAATTTTTTTCCAGAGCCATATACAATTTATCCAACACGATTGATTGATCAGCAATTATATGTTGCCTTAACAGCCCCAAATTATGTACAATAAAATCAAATGAACTATAATTTTGAAAGATAACAAAATATTGTTCCCTTTATAAATGGACTATTGAAGGGTCATTCAACTCCTACCTTTCCACAGCTTCTGTAGCATTGCCGGCCCTGAGCTGGACCAGTCCCAATCTAATCCACGCCCATTTAGCCCCGCCCAGAGCTGCCTGCTTGGTGACCGCCGTGTAGACGGCAATGGCCTCCTCCTGTCAGGTGACATGATGAAAGGAAATGACATTTAAAAGTTGGAATAACCTTTGACCTCCATGGGCTTACAATTAAGTCTTCAGTGGGAGAATTATCTATTAACTCTAAGGGGTTGTGGCTACAGAGTTGCAATTGATCGCAAATCAACTGCAAATCAGTTGCTAATTGTAACACGCATTTTCATTTGCGCACGGCATGCACTTTTAACAAGACGCGCATAAAACAATGATATTGATATGCATGTTCCTATTGTCAACTGCAACTTACAATCAATTGCAACAAAATCAATCTAAGAGTCCTTTGAGTTTACATGAATAGCCTTTGATGGGATAATCATGCAAATCAATTGTCACTTGTATTCAAAAGGTGTCTTGCACTTAGGTTTTTCTTTCGCTGGCGTATTCAATTATAGTTGCAAAACAAGTATAAACAAGAAAATAATGAAACCGTTCTAATGATGCATTAGTTTTATACCTAAAGACAATTATGGGAAGGTGTAAGGTGAATTATAATCCAAAACTTTCAAATGATGGTACTTCAATAAAAATATTCAATTCAGTTTTACCTTTTCATCTAGAAGATCATACGCATCACCAAGGGCTTGTGCTGCTGCTTCATTGGCTGGGTTCAAATCATACGCTTTCTTGTAGCAACGCTTTGCTTTCCTATGCATAGAAACACAAGATCAAGAGTTAATTCAAAGCACAAAATGTAGGTCCATTTGTAAAGTACTTAGAGAAAATTTTATAAAACGCTATATAAATATAGACTTATTATTGTTACAGTCATTTTTAAATAGCTCAAGTGCAGAAACCTAATGGCAATTTGATACTTAACCATACGGCTGAGATGTGAACCTTGAGTCTAACACCTTGCATCCTTGTACAGGAATTATAAAGTGAATTACAAAAACACAATAAACAATAAACAAAACGGAAAATTAATATACAGGAAACTCCACATAAAAAGCTAAAATAGATGAAAAATTATGACAATAATTGGAAATCTATTTGAAGAATAAAGATAGGCTAACATCTTCAAACTTACTTTATATATCATCTATTTGTTTCATTTTAATGATAATAATGGTGATGGCTACTTATAGAGCACACAGGTCCACCTTATCGGTGCTCAGTTTTACACTTACTATTATCCAGATTTAGCTGGCAACCATTACTATTTTAGTATGGTTTACATCACACTTTTATCCTGGGAAGCCCTACGGTAGAAAATAAAGCATAAACTTACAGTGTATCCTTTCCTATCTGCATATAGTGATGTCCAATGTACAGGAAAGGCTCTGAATAGTTGGGATCCAATTTGGCAGCCTAAAATTAATTTGATAAGGAGCAAAACAAAAATTAAAACTGATATATCACCCAGGAAGAAATGTTGAAAGTATCTTGGTTGGCTACATGTCGGCTAGTTTTAAAAGCATCATGTAAGAGGCGACTCTTAATCTTGCATTTCACAGAGTTTTTCTTATTTTCCATGAACAGCTAACATCACCTCACTAAAAAAACTTGCCTGGGCTCGTAAAGCGTAATTAAGCCAATGAAAGTATTCTTAAAAAGATACTTTCATGTATTACAACTACTACATTTAATCTGTAGCATACACAGGATTCAACATGAGGGACTACAATATTTAATGACGGGCTATAAAGCAGAGCCCACATTCAAATATTCATTTTCCTATTAATAAGAACCAATTAACACTTTGAGCATTCAAAACAAATGTTGTTAAATTTTCTTATCGTTTCCAGAACCAGTTGTTATTTGTTGTATATAATCAATGAACAATTTTATCAGCAACTGATCACAGGGACATTCGATTCACTAAAATCTAAATCTTTAGCCCCATCCATCAGGAAATACGTACCTTGAGAAGTGATGCAAGGCATTTAGATTTGTCTTGCTGTGCTTGGCCTCCCATAGCCCAGTACACTCTGCCAAGCCAAAAGTGATACACTGATATATCCACTTCTGAAACCGCCTTCTCTGATTCCATCGATAAAGCTGATTGCAAGCTAAAAAGGAGAATTTATGAAATCATATTCATTGAACCTTTTTTTATAACAAAAATAAACAATGATTGAGGAAATAAGATAGAATTAAAGTGACCACTGTTCAAAAAGAGTGACAGCTCATGAACGATCCATGAGAAGTTCAAGTCAATAACAATCAAAATAAATATTGATCGCAGGAAAGTTGGACTTCATCTTCTTCTATATTCAAAAGTAAAATATGTTAATAATAATAATACATAATATTTATTAGGCACTTAACAAGGATGTTTCTAATAATAACAGAGCTTGAAATNTCCGTCCAGCGGTTCTTAACTTATCGCGGTAACAAGGTCCGGACGGACGGACGGACGGACAACCCGAAAACATAATGCCTCCGGCACCACCTTACGGTGGCGGAGGCATAATAAATATTGATCGCGTACTCTATGAAATGAATTCTGGCAGGAAAGTTGGATTTCATCTTCTTCTATATTCAAAAGTAAAATATGTTAATAATGCTAATACATAACATTTATTAGGCACTTAACAAGGATGTTTCTAAGTGCAATAACAGAGCTTGAAATGAGAGACAGTACCTATGGAGGTGCATACACACAAAAAAAAACACACTCAACACTGACACCCTAATTGTATGTTCTGTGAATTAAATCCGCAATTGACATTGACATTTTAGAAATTATTTTCCCTTTGATTAGAAAAAAAGTAATAGAGAATAATCAAAATATTGTAAGAAGTGTAAATACAGGGAACCATAATTGTTTAATGTATTTTTTACTCGGTCTGTGCAGCAGTCAGATCTCCTTGATGAAAATGAAGCCAGCCAGCTAGAGCTAAGATGTCACTCTTTTCCTTTTCCTTCGAAATCATCTTGTAGCTCTGTAAAATTTGATAAAGCAAGGGAGAAAATGCCATATCAATAAAAAAAAAAAAAACAAACTAAATAATATGAGCCACTAGCATTGCTTTCACTTAATCAATTGAGCATCACAACCATCATCATGCCTATTATTATTACCCCATCAGCATTACCATCAATATCATCATAATCACCGTCATTTCTATCACCACAATCATCATCATCGTCATCATTATCATCATCATCATCATTATTATCATCATTACCATCACCCCATCACCATTATCATAACCTACTTGGTCAGCACCAGCAATGTCCCCTGCCACGAGCTGAGCATGACACAAGAGCTTATAGATGGTATCCTTATCACTCGTCTCAGGAATCAGCTGTTAAAATGAAAGTTAAAAAAAACAGAACAATAAAATATGTCAGCTACACATTACTGCTTTTCATTTATCTATATCAAACATAATGCAAATCTTCATCTTCTTCATGTCAGCGGTCGAATCATGCTGCACTGTCACTTTCATTTAGTTTGCATTAATTCTCTTGTATAAAAGACACTGAAAACTGCTGTGTCCTGAATTTCAAATTCAATTCTGTTTAAGTTTTTACATACACATTACCTCAGAGGGCTAAGTTTTATCTTTTATAAAAAAAAAAAAAACAGGTTTCCTTTCCAACATTCAAAAACTTGATTCAGTTGGTACAAAACTATAAATCTATTCTACCTATCACGCAATCAGATGCTATATACCATGAGAAAAAAAAATTCCCTTTGATTTTTTTAATGAGACTTTGAAGGACCTCCTCACCTTTTTGAAAAGCTCCACTGCCCTAAGCCCCTCTGACATGAGACCAGAATCAATGCGAGCCTTGCCTTGGAGGATCCTCAGATCTTCTTGCAGCTTTTTCCTTTCTTCTTCCTTGAGGGATGGATGTTTGTAGGACTTCAAAGCCCTTCTGCCTGTAGAATGATATCCATAAAACACCTTTACAATTGAATAAGTCACATACTTAGTTATGGTTGCATTGGTAATGCTGGAACTGACTAAAGCAGGTGATTTAAATAAAATGTTATACTTAGGTAATGGAAGTACAGTAAGTTATCAGCAATCATTATTGACATTATTGCATACACATCTTCTTAACAGTAAATTGTGTTAATTTGAAATTGATTTGGAGTGTATGATAAGTGCTTTGCAACACGCCCATACTCTACACAAAACAACAAATAATATTATTAAAGAACCAGTTACAACAATAAGAATGCATAAACCAGATGAATGGATAAAGATAATGGCCGGGTAATAATATTAGATAATTTGTCTCGCGCCTCTGAATAGGTGACTTGAGAGATGGTGTGTTTAAATGCTATATATATTACTTGTAAACAATAAGTTATAAATTTTCACAGTTTTTCATATTACTTTCTATTTAGTTAGTTCATGAAAAAGCAGGAGTAATTACTTATTATTTCTATTTCTGTGCCACAAAATATTTTAATCATTTATTGGTCATGAATATCCCTACCCTGTTCAGCTGACTGATATGCTGCTCTGTAGTCATGAAGAAAGAGCTGTGACTCGGCCAAGAAGTACCATCCAAGAGGGAAATTGGGAAGCTTTTGAGTTGCTGTCATGTGAGGAAAAATGATAGAAAATCAGATGTTAAATAAATATATTTTTTGTCTTGATGTTAGTATCTTGGTTGGCACTTGGCATGTACCGCAATGAAGGGGTTACGTAGTCAACATGACTCTTGTTTGTGTAGCTACAATTCAAGGAGGGAATTCTGGGTACTGCAGGCTGCATAGGGCTTTCTTAAACCCATGAACATCATTTATCCATACATGTAGTTTATGAACATTGGAAAAGGTGTTGAAGGGTCCTTTGGAAAAGACCTGACTGTTCTATGAAATCATTCTAAATAAATTTGGGGAAGCACTTAAGCACTGCTAACATTATATTTTGTAGTTGATATATCAATTAAATTATATTGAACAAGAGGTATTGATGCTTTCAAATATACAACAACCAAGTAGCAGAATCCTTGTGAATTTATGCACATTAAACACAAATTAATCTTTGTATTCACAATTTTATATTTACTTGCTAAAGAAAATCATTGGCTAGATAGGATTTTGATAAAAGATAATCAGCTTCGCGATCTAATAGTTAGTTTTTGGGAAAACTAATTATCTCACCCTTTATCAGAAGTTCCTTAGCAGCTTTCAAGTCACGACATCGATGTCTCATATGATACTGGTGAGGTACATCCCAATCATCAGGACCTGCGAGGTCATCAAGACCTTTGACTAGAAGCACCCATCCATTCTCCTTGTCTACAGCCTCAAGGACGCCCTTTTGTTTCCAGTCTGGTGAAAGTCTGTGAGCTAGGAGGAAGCAACAAACATAATGAATGCTGTGAAAAGTGGATAAAATTTATACTGAAAATAGCATCATAAAGAGGTATCATATTAATGATACACTCTTTTATCTAAATAAACATAGTAGCTTTATTCTCAATCTCCATCAAAATGTTTGTAGATGATGAAATGATTATCATGAAATTAATGTTCCTGTGTATATACCCCCTTTTTAAAACTGTTTAGTATGAGAAAACTTTAGAAGAGCCTATATACAGATGCAAAAATATGCTGTAAATGAGCCGAGAAAGTAAAAGGTGTGATAATACCAATGTTCATTGTTAGGTTTGATATATCAACAGTACCGATAATCAAAGACCCTAAGGCCTTCGTGTCAGACAAATTACAGATTTATATTACTAAAAAAATGACCATATTTGAAGCATCTTTCTTCATCAGCAAATCAATAAACCGAATGGTAAATCAGATTGTACAAAACAATAATTTTGAAATGAATGACCACATTGCATCCAAAATTCTTGTTGATATTTCCTTGACTGAAACAAGTGATTTTGTTTTGAATTGAATAAATGTTTTGTTTGGGCAAAGCTAGAAGAAAATCACTTGAAAAATACTATACAAGTTCCTTCAGAATCTTATTCCAACGTTTCCAAATAATGAATACCTGAGAGTGCGATAATGCAAAATTTACCATGAGGTCAAAATATACCCTACGACTTTATCAGAGGGCAATATAAACAAATCATTGTCCTGCTCAAAACGGTGTAATATGATACCATGATGCAATACTTACTGTATGCTTCAAGAGCAGCTATCTCCTCCAGTTTCTCCAAGGGATACAGCTCATTTTGAAACTTATCCCGCATTCCACAACACATCCAGTATAAGTCCCTTCCTTTGCCAATCTTTCCCTAAATCATGAAAATTATAATATGGTGATTATATATTATGACCTTGTGATATCAAGATTTATAAACAAATATAATTACCGCTTTGGTTAAAACATTTTTACACATTTCCATATGTTTCTACAAATTTTCTGAACAAAGTGGGGACCGGACTGCAGCCTCCCTTGCCAAAGCGGTTCCGTGGTCCCGAAGTGCAGAAGACTTTCATTAATCATTGACAAGTTAATATCTTGCAAGGGATGACTGACTCAGTTACAACGTGTCACTTGTAGCACATCTATTTCAATAGCAAAGTCCCTTATAATTTTGTCATCACAAAATTTCCTGATTCTTACTACCATGTAAAAAGACTATCATTTAACAATAATCTTTCAACAACTTCTACACACACTTTGGCGACTTCTTGCTAACAATGTCAAAAGTTCCTCACAAGTTATGGTAAATCTAATGAACAGGTAATAAGTTAGATAAGCTTAATGAGTACCTTGATTTGTGCATCAATGCAATTCACATAGAGCTTTTTCAGATTCTCCTGATCCAGTGTAGAAGATTCAAACACAACCTTGTACCCTTCCATGAGCTGTAAATATGGATGATAAAAGCAAATAAAAAGAAAAAATTGACATGTTTAAATCATCATATTTTGAGAATGCTTGATTTGATTTGAATTCTAAGTAACCATTACAGTCATTCATCTAAAATAAAAATAAATGACATTAAATTTCGCAACAGGAATATATCTTTCTATAAGGGTAGGGAAAAAAAATCATACAAATATTTCTCTATCACTGTTAACATCAAGAATGAATCATATTGGATGTAAAATGCAAGCTTTAAATCTTTTTCCATATTTTCCAATAATTTATATATATATATATGTACATTACAGAAAAAGTGAAGGACATCAAGAAAACAAAACAAATTTTCTTTTTTAGAAATTAATTTTCAACCCCCTCACAAATGAAATGAAGTTTTTCCTATACACAGACTGGCAAAATTAAATCTCATTGTGTGAGGAAATTTGCATGCAATTAAATGGTGGAAAAGGCGAAAATGCAGGCAGTGGGGGTTATGTTTTTTTCACAACTTACCATTCCGGCATAGTTTTCATCAAGAGTCTTTTGCTGTGACAAAAGACGGATAATCATGACCCAGCTATCAGTCGTTGATGTTGGGTCTTCAGACTTCTTGATCTGAGAATGTAGAAACTCACATGCCTAGAAAAGGATATAAAATACAGAGAGTAGATAAGATCTGAAATCAACTACCACTATTAAAATAGAAATTAGAAATGCCTCAATTCATGAAAAACAATGAAATTAGGAGGACAATTTTCTTGTTATTTCAGAACTATCCAATGATGACAAAAGACTATGCAGCGAAAATGCTTTTTGTATTATTCCTACAGTTTTAAAGATCTGGAAAGAAATCTTATTTTATATAGATCCGAATGTTGCATTAATATACCTGATGTTATGAATAATTGAACTACTTCCCTTTCTTCAAATATCTTCAAACAACTTACTTTTTAATTTATTCTATCATACAAGTTTTGAGCAATCTGGAGGCTTAATACAGTAATTTACACTTTAATTTGTTATCATTCTTATGCAATTTTACATGAAAATAGAAAGACAAAATTATTACACATCTCAGCCAATTACCTCAACAGGTCTAGCCAGTGCTTCATAAGTATTGACAAGCTTTTCAACAAACTGTGTTTTCTTGGCTTCATCCTCTGATAGCTTTATCAATACTTTGTAGACATCAACCAGTTTTTCTTGATTTTTAGCATCATTCAGCTTATCGTACAGAGCACATAAACCCTGGAATAGAAGGATGGAGAGAAGAAACATTTAAGAGAGAGTGAGTGTATGAGATAGTGATGGAGAGAGAATAACGAAGGAAGATACGCAAGAGAGATAGAGAGAGGTAGAGGGAGATAAACAGAAAGAAGCAGAGAGGTTGCATTAAGAGGAGTAAGAGGGAAGCATAAAATGAGATGGGGGAAATAAAAAATATCAAAAGACTAATGTAAAAAAAGAAAGAAATAGAAAAAAATATTAACAACACGAAGTAATTTGATACCATAAAATTATCAATGCGTTAACATGACAAAAATGTTAGGAATGGTAATTTTTGTTTGAAAAAAGGACCATAATTCTTCAATTGCATTTCTATTCCAACATTCTTGCACTTATTTTCCCGTACATACACTCCTATCAGTTCATGATATGCTCCTGTTCATGATTTGATGTGCTTTATTTTACCAAAACATGTGCTCTTCAACTGTAAATTATGATTATTATTTCAATATTCATTTTTTTGCTCTTGGTAGCTTTTCGAGGAGCAGGTCATATTTATCCAGGCAACCCACCTGCCAAGCAAGGATCTGATCAGGCTCTATCTCTACTGCTTTCCTGTAAGCTTGCTCAGCCTCCTCCCCCTTCTCAATCTCAGTGGCTGACTTCCCAAGGAATACCAGTCCATGATAGTGATTTGCATCAATGCTCAAAATGTCCTGTCAAACAAAGAGAAACATGTGATGAAATTTGATTCATTATAATTTATAAAAAGTATTTTAAACACAGTCTGTGAAAAATTCATTCACAATACATGTGACTGCTAATAAATAAAGTTTCAGATTGCATACACAACATTCATAATGTTGTATAATACATGTATTTATCATATTGTACTAATGATAGAATGTTGCAAAGTCAGAAGGCAAATTATTGTACCCATTTATTTTCCGACGCATGTTAAAGAAAAAAAGGCTTTCAGTACCATCATAATGCAAGAAGAAATGCAAAGTCCTTCTTTCCTTGAATTTTTTCTTTCTCTTTTAATCTAAAACACCAATATCACCTTCTAAATTGTTTAATATGCCATGCAGGCCTGTGCATATCATAAACACCAAAATTACTTCTCAGCAATTAATAGGTTAAGATTAATTTTTCAAGAATTTTATCTAATACATATTTTTTCATGTTCACTTGATTAATTGAAGAAAGCCTGTTTATTCAGCAACATTGATTTACCTTTGAATGTTTGAAAGCTTGCAAGAAGTCCTTTCCTTTGAGGGATTCCTTTGCTCTTTTGATTGCGGCTTTCAGCTCCTTGCTACCACCTCCAGTAGCCATTTTACATCAGCAATGCCTGCACCAGAGACTTCAAATAAGTATGAAACATGAATGTCAATAATTTACAATTGTCCAATTATTCAAGCTTTATGGGTTTGCACCAAGAAAATAATTATCACGGATGAATTATTTATTTTAATATATTAGTTTCTTTTACATTTATTCTAATCAATTTAATTTTGGCATTTATCAGAGTCACAATATGATAGGTCACCTAAGAATGGGGTAAAGAAGAAATGCAAATTTATATATTTTGCCACCTCAAATCATGTACCAAGTACTCGCTATGATGGGCAAAGTCTGCTATATGTCCATGATACATAAATAATTTTAAATATGTTCATATTTCAACCTTCAATATATGTTGACCAGAATAAATGATGATGATGATGAATTTAGATTTAAAGGAGTTTCTCATTCAATTCTGAATATTTCAAAGTAGTTAGGATTTATCTTGTGTCATAAGAAATCTACCCTCTATCATGGCAGTGCAGTGGTTTGATTAGAAGTCTACTGACCATTTCTGACTGAAACAATTTGTTCACATGTTTCTGAAGAGATCTGAAATATCTTGTGAATCCATCCAATCAATTTTGAGGATTTTTTTTTAGTTTCAGTTATTTGTCAAATTATAATTATTCCCATGTGAACATTGAACTCAGAAATCAAATGAATATATACATCATCAGACCATTGTAAACTGTATTTTTGCATTTAAAACAGTATCACTTCCGATACAAAAGGCTTTACAATAATAATACAAATACAAAAATACTAAAAACTTTTATTTGTTCAGAAGGCACAATGCCCATAATCGCTACTCATACTAACATTTAAAAGCACTTTCAACTCACTCTACTAGTTTCTACTAATGGAAAAAACATAACAAAATATAATAACCCGTATTTCTTACACTACAGATTAAACAAACAACCTACTGCTGCATTTGCACTATGGCAAGGAAGGCAAAGTAAAGCCATAAAATCGAAATGTGTCAAGCTCCGTCGTTTAAAAAAGAATAAAAAAGAGATCGTCATCTTAATGCCTGGCGTAAATCCTCGGTTGCCTGATGAAAAACGCCAATATTCAACAAATCATCATCATCATCCTACATACATAGGGAAATTACGAGCATGCACAAAGTTAGGCACGTCGGACTAAACAATAAATTTGGTAAATATTTCTCGTGTTGTGGAGCTGATGTAGCAAATAGGAGCAGTGATTTAGTGTTAAACATATTTAGATTACTTACTATTTTTCAAATATACAACATACTTACACCTTTCTGTCTTAATGTAGTGCACACGAAGCAAAATAACCACTGCTCCCGGTAGTTTTTCTCATTCATTCGTGGAGCATTTTTGCTATGGCAAGCTGACTGCAGAATTGTCAAGAAAAGTATGGAAAGCTTGAAACTTGAAAAAAAAAAATCCTTATACGGCTATATACCTCTATGGATAGAACATAGAATCTGCTACCATGAGAGTAGACTGCTGAACTCGTTTTCTTTCTTCAAATCCTTTGTTTTAGTTAATTTGTGAAATTTAGAGGGCATCACAGACGGCTCAACGTTTGTTTGCAACATGAACATTCAATGTTGCGAGCAACCATTGAGCACTATATTTTGAATAATTTGAGAAAACTAAAACAGAATATAAAGGGACTTGCTAAAAAGCAAAGCCGGTGGATAACACATATATGTTGAAAAAACCCGATCATATGCCGAGCTTTTACATGGCTGAATTATTATACACACACATTTATTTAATAATAATAATAATAATAATAATAATAATAATAATAATACACAACATTTATATAACGCTTAATACAAAGTGTTTCTAAGCGCTCTGTGCATTATTGCCCGGCTATATGGCTACCATTCGGCGCTCACTGCAATCAAGGAATTTCTTCCTACCGGTACTCATTCACCTCACCTGGGTTGAGTGCAGCACAATATGGATACATTTCTTGCTGAAGGAAATATGGGTAGGATTCGAACCTACGACCCTCGCGTTGAAAGGCGAGAGTCAGAACCACGACACCACGAGGCCTCCATTTACGAAATGATGATATTAAAGAATGGAACAAAAGAATTTTAGCGAAGAATTATCATGACTATGAAAACAAAACGATGAAGGATGAAAAATGGGGGGGGGGGGGAGACAGAGTAAGGGTCGGATGAGGTTCAGTCTGTTCCTGCTTTATATAACGATAACAGTTATAAGCAAAATATGTGGCATGTGTACGTATATATTTTCCATGAACTATGAGTGATATAATTGTTGTTATTTTGATTTGATTTATATGTCAAGATAAAAATAAAAGAAAATCAACGAACAAAGTGTATCAATATTAAAAAAATCTGGACAATCGAAATATATTTTAATCGCTCGAATTTAGATAGTACATCTGCTAGAGAACATCCAGTGAGATATAGTTTGATGAACCTTTTTTAATGCATACCCCCTTCCTCTCTCTCTATCTCTCTCTCTCCCTCTCTCTCTCTCTCTCTCTCCCTCTATCGCTCTATCTATCTATCTGTCCCTCCTCCCTCCTTCATTTCACTGTTTTTATGTACATGTACAATTAAAAAAAATCATAGAATGAAAGAAATACGGGCTTATGTAACCTGATTCCAACTCAGACTGACATTATAGACATGAAACATTGGTTAACTCCATCATCATTATCATTATTATCATCACAATCATCACCTTCATCATCATCATCACCTTCATCATCATCATCATCATCATCATCATCATCATCATCACCGTCATCATCATCATCACCTTCATCATCATCATCATCATCATCATCATCATCATCATCAACATCATCATCATCATTATCATCATCATCATCATCATCATCATCATCACCTTCACCATCAAAATCATTATCATCATCACCACCATCATCATCACCTTCATCATCATCATCATCTTCATTCATCTATCATAATGTTCCATCTCTCTCTTTCTCTCTCTTCCTTTTCGTGGGTTCTACTTTCTTGTTTATTCGTTCATTTATTTTATGTTTGCTGCATAAGAAAAGGTTCATCCTAACCCATCCC